>BOPN01001579.1:57500-62500 GCA_017312705.2 Penaeus japonicus
TACAGTCAAATTCAGCCTTTTTTCGTTTTTGTTTTGTTTTTTTTCCAGAGCATTGTTCTTTCTTTTTTTTCAGTTACTCACCGACCCAACAACTATTTATTCTTTACCAATTTTATTTTAGTTTTCGATAATCATCCATGTTTTCACTAATTTGATGTCTATTTTCATCCATTTTCTTTCATTTTTTATCTTCATTTTAATTTGTCATATCACTCCTACGCCCAAGTATGGCCGACTTGTCTTGCACAATTTTCCCTTTCTGTGTCAACATAACGTTTCTTTTTTACTAACGAATGCTAATTCATTTAATAGTCATGGATGGATAATTATGTTGTCGAAAACATATTTTTTTATTATGTTAGCTTTTACGGGATCATGTCGTTATATATTAAAATAGTATAAATATCATAGGTCTGAGAAGGAAAAATTGGCACATCGTATTATTTTTATTATTATTATTTTTTTTTTTTTGTAATGTTATAATTATAATTATTATCATCATTATTATTATCTTTATTACTATAATTGTTATAGTTGTAGTTATTATTGCTCTTATTGTTGTTGTTACTGTTGTTTTTATTCATATAGATATGTATCTGTATATTTTTTCGTGTCGGAAAAATGTGGCGCTTGTTAATAGCGAAACCATGAAATGAAAGTCGAAAAGTGTATGAAAAGAGAATGGAAAAGAAATAGGGAAAAAAATAATTTACCAGAAAATTTAGGAAAAGTGAAAGAAAAAAAACGACGAAATAAAAAATAAATAAATAAAAGAATATGAAAAGAAGAGAAATAAGAGAGCGAAAATGCAAGAGACAAAAAAAAGTCAATATATAAAAGAAAGAAAAAAAAAAACAAAAAAAAAAACAAGAGGAGCAATAAAAAAAAAGTGAAAAGAGGGGAAGAAAACAACAAATTAGCACAAAATAGGAAAAAGAAAGTGAAAGAAAGGCAAAGGAGAGAGTATGTCGAAGAGTGATGTTTTCATCCCCAAGTTGAAGCTAAGCCTGAATATTTTCTTTTAAGTTTCTGATGATGAAGATGGAAGTGAAGCCCCGGTCCATGTTCTTCTCTTCCTTCTCATCATTATTGTTTTTCTCCTTTTTCTCCTCCTCTTTCTCCTTTTCCCCACCCTCTTCCTCTGTCTCTACCTCCTCTTTCTCCTTTTCCTCGCCCATTATCTCTGTCTCTACCTCCTCTTTCTCCTTTTCCTCACCCTTTATCTCTGTCTCTACCTCCTCTTTCTCCTTTTCCTCACCCTTTATCTCTGTCTCTACCTCCTCTTTCTCCTTTTCCTCGCCCATTATCTCTGTCTCCACCTCCTCTTTCTCCTTTTCCTCGCCCTTTATCTCTGTCTCCACCTCCTCTTTCTCCTTTTCCTCGCCCTTTATCTCTGTCTCTACCTCCTCTTTCTCCTTTTCCTCACCCTTTATTCTCTGTCTCTACCTCCTCTTTCTCCTTTTCCTCGCCCTTTATCTGTCTCTACCTCCTCTTTCTCCTTTTCCTCACTCTTTATCTCTGTCTCTATATCCTTTTTTCTCCTTTTCCTCGCCCTCTTTCTCTGTCTATCTCCTCTTTCTCCTTTTGCTTGCCCATTTTCTCTGCCCCCACCTCCAAATTCATTTTTTTTCTTTCTTTTTTCCGTCTTCTCATCCTCATTTTCTGTGTTTCTCCTCCTCTTTCTGCTTCTCTTCCTCATCTTTCTCCTTTTTTCTCCTCACACTCTTTCATTGTCGCCACCTCTTCTTCCTGCTTCTTCCCTCCCTCTTCCTTTGTCTCTACTTCCTCTCTCTTCTTATCCTCCTCCTCCTCTTCCTTCTTACTTCATCCTTCATCCTCTTTATACATTTCTTATACTCCCTCTTTTCATTCATTCTTTTTTTTTCTCCGATCGTTTTATTCATCATTTTATCGTCCTCTTCCGCTTCTCATACTTTACCTCCTTTATTACCTCCCTCTTCTCCTTATACTTCCCGTCTTTTCTCTCATCATCTTATTTATCATCTTACTTTTCTTCTTCCCTCTTCTCCTCCTCTTTTTTCATTCTCCATCATCGTCTTTCCCTTTCACCTCACTTCGCATTCTCTAGCGCCTACTACTTTTCTTCTTTCGATTTCCCTTTCTCCTCCTCCCCCCCCCCTTTTTTTTTTTTTTTTTTTTTATTGCCACCACTACCTACTCCTCCTCCATCTTCTCTTCTTCCAACAATCTGTTCTGGCTTTTTCTCCTCCTGTTCTTCCTCTTTCCACCATTTCCACCACCTAAACCTACTCCACCTCTTAGAACTCTTGACTATCCTCTACCTCCTCCTCTTCTTCTTCCCCTTTCCCTTCCTCTTCTTCTTCTTCTCCTTGTTCTCCGTCTCCTCGTTCTCCTCCTTCTTCTTCTCCTTGTTCTCCTCCTCCTCCTTCACCTTCTTCTCATCTTTCTTCTCTTTTTCCTTCTTCTCATCTTCCTCCTCCACCTCCTCCGTTAATCCTCCTCCTCCTCCTCATCCAACCCCGACTTTTAATTCTCCATCACATCCTCCTACCCCCTCCCTCCCTTCCCACCTCCCTCTTCTTTTCTATTCCCTCTCTCTTCTTTCCCAATACCTATTGACATTCTTCTATAGAGTGGCGACGGAGTTATTACACTCGTCTTATTAAAAATGTGAGCGTGTCTGTTTATTGTCAGTCTCGCCTCCCATCACCTCAGTCATGTCAATATAAGACTCTTCCCTTACACATTCCTCCTCTCATATCAAATTAATTTCTATCCTAAGTCATCACCAGTTGAGATGAATCTTCTGGGAGCCGGTGAACAAACACGGGTTACGACAGGCAGCGCAGAATTTGTCTCTATGGTAATCGAAAAGGAAATGGAAATGGCAACTATCAAGAGACGAACGAGAAGCGTGCGAGTGGAAAGGCGGGATCCCGGAGAGAAATGGAACATTGATATGACTGTAATACGTTTCACTGGATCATATGTTTGTTCAGGATATACATATATGCAAATATAAAAACATACCTTGAACGAGAAGGAAAGAGAAACCTTCTGTAGATGTGATATATAGATATAAATAAAGAAATACCTTTTTATTATTTTTTATTATTATTATTATTATTATTATTTATTTTTTCTTTTATTATTATTATTTTTTTTTTATTCAAGCTACACTTGAAATTAAACACTGCCTATATCTTCCGTAAACTCCTCTGCAATAATATCATGCAGCTTCAATATATTGCAACCACCATCATTATGCTTTCTTAGTCATGCAAGTTTTCTGCTCATCATGCTTGACTAGATATGCAAATGAGTATGCGTGCGACAAACAAGCTTAGATGGGGGTTAAAGCTTTATATACTTGAATTGACATTACAGCTTTACATGCTTGAGTTGACACGAAAGCCATTAATAAACGTCAAATAACCTTTGAACTTTACAACTTTAAGTCCTGATATTTTATTCGCAAGTACTAGGTTTTTTTCACGCTGTATGACAACTTACTTTACTAGTTAATTCTCTGCGTTTGATATAAATGAATCACTCATCAAAGGTTATATGAACTTCAGATAATGTGCTTCAGTAGCTTGGGATCCGAAACTGTTAATGTTAATCCTCCTGAATTCTTTGGAATATCAGAATCTCTCTCTCTCTCTCTCTCTCTCTCTCTCTCTCTCTCTCTCTCTCTCTCTCTCTCTCTCTCTCTCTCTCTCTCTCTCTCTCTCTCTCTCTCTCTCTCTCTCTCTCTCTCTCTCTCTATCTATCTCTCTCTCTCTCTCTCTCTCTCTCTCTCTCTCTCTCTCTCTCTCCTTCTCTCTCCCTCCCTCTCCCTCTCTCTCTCTCTCTCACCATAATAATTACATCACGAACAGAATGTTGACCGAGCAAGAAGAAAATATCTGAAAAAATTAAACGGTGAAACATACACAAGCGGAGTGAAAGCCGGCAGCATTTTTCATTTAATGATGTTTACATAAGCGTAACAACCAAACTGCCTGTATTTATCAGGTGAATATTGCCTTTGTGAGAGGAATGTTTTAGGTGGTATAGGAGGGCCTGGTGAAATATTCTTGCTTTGAACCTAGGAGAGTAAAAGTAAGATAACACCATTTCAATACTGGTTGATATATCTGTTGTATCAATGTTTGCCCAAATTTTTTTTCGCCGTATCTCAAGGGATGTTGCTTCGACACTCGTAATAAGTCTTCAGATATATTTGAAATATAACTTCTATCTTATTAGGTATAAGATCTGGTCTTATTTTCCCCGTGTGCATCAAATGCGTTTACGAACCTTAAACTAGTCTTCGTCAGCTTTACATACCAAAGCCACTTCAGAGCCATATCTCCTCTCTTAAGTGTACTTGATCAAGCGAACCCTTGAGAAGAGAGAAATATCTGACATAACTCAAGACAGCCGCTTAACCTTGCAAGTGTATCTCCCTTGTTCCTGAGGGGTATTTCGACAGAAGGAAACATAAAGAATCCTACGATGTACTTAAAACAAACTCTCTCCTCCGTCAGGTGTGTATCTGAATACTGCGCCCTTAGAGAGTCCTTATACAATTAAACTCACACTTTCGCTAGGTGTAGTAAAAAGCTCTATCTCCTCCCCCAGGTGTACTTCGTAATCTCCGAGAATCCCCAGATGCACTCAAAACAAACTCTCTCATCCAGCTGGTGTACTCCGACCAGGTCCCCCTCAAAGAACCCTTCAACCCACTCATACCAAACGCATTACCTCTACCGGTGTCCTAAAAGCCCCCTCTCCTCTTCCAGGTGCACTTCGTAGCCTTCGAGAATCCTCAGATGCACTCAAAATAAACTCTCTCATCCAGCTGGTGTCCTCCGACCAGGTCCCCTTCAAAGAATCCTTTGACCCACTCAAAACAAACGCACCCCCCACCCCCCGGTGTCCTAAAAGCCCCCTCTCCTCCCCCAGGTGTACTTCGACAACTGCACCCTGTTCGCCAACGTGACCTCAAACCGTCCCAACTTCAACGTGAGTCG
>BOPN01001579.1:70000-72500 GCA_017312705.2 Penaeus japonicus
AACTGCCCAAGGTGTAGGAAAATGTCAGAAACTGTTAAATGGATGTGTCAAAATACACGATAGGAATTTGTCTGCAAATTGCATAAGATACAATATAGGAAACTATTTAAAGTGTCAACGTGCATGAAAAGAATTTGCCTGCTTTGAATGTGCCTTTAAAGTGCCAAGGTGAGTTAAAATGAAGGATAATGTCGATTCAATATATCTAAGTGCATGACAGGAAAGTATTTAGTGTATCTGTCACTTTCAAGTCCCCTGGGTGTATTAAGGTGAAGGAGACTTTAGCTAAACAGTCTAAATGTAGTATAGGAGAGTGTTTGCTTTAGGTAACTCTTCAAAAGGTTCAAAATTACTTCAATTTTAATGTGCATAAATTGAGTTTTACTGTCTGGAAGCCCCTGAATAGATGAATGTTAAACTTCGTAAGGATTCATAAACGTCTCGCATCAGAAAGTAAATCAGGAAGGAAAATAAAGTTTGCGAAAGTTTATTCACTGTGTCTAAAGTCCATGGTAAAAGGAAAGTGATTGCCTCAAGAAGAACATGAACATTTATAATTGTGGTATGAGCAGGAAAATTATTGTTAGCATTTTATCCTTAAAGTGCATTGAAAGAACGGCTTTCATTAAAGTTTTCGGTTTAGTTAAACTGTTGGAAAGTAAAGGAATAAGGTGAGAGGAATATGTAGAAGAAATATTTAAGTAGTTAATGTTACTTACAATGTTGAAATTTGTTTATTTATGTATGTAAATTGTAGGCAGGCGATTCATGATATTGTAAAAAGAAAAAAAAGAAGAAAAAAAAAGAAGAAAAAAAGCCCCGAGTACCCAAAGGGAGAGTAAACAGTGTAAAATAGCACTTGAACTGCCTAAGGTAAGTATGCTGTGTGAGGTGTCGTCCTAAAGTGGCAAAGACGAATATAACGTAGGAAAGCGCATCACTTAAGTAAGTCACATTAAAGGAAAAATAACAACAATACTGATAATAATGATAACAATTTCAATGATGAAAATAATGATAAAGATAGTATTACTAAGGGTCATAAAAACAGTGATACTAATAACAATGGTAATAATAGCAACAATAATAGCAACAGTGAAAATAATGATATACATATATTCTTATCAACAACAAACATCACTGCAGCAAAATTATAAAAAAAAAAAAAAAAAAAAAAAATACTCCTTAAATCTTTGCCATTACCAGTAAAGGGAACCACCCCTTGAAAGGTAAAGGGGAGTTACACTACAGAAAGCTGACACCTGCAACTTCCCCAGCTAAATCTTGTTCAAGTAACTGCCATCTTGAAGAGTGCTTTAGAAAAATAAGTAAAACTAGTTGACTAGGAAAAAGTTTCCATAAAGTTCCAAAGATTCATACAGTGTGGGTAACTATCCCATTAAAGCAAGCAAAATGAGTTGCACTGTAAGGAGCGTCTCTTTACAGTGCTCATGGTGCGTTCACTGTAGCAATACGTATTGAATAGTGCTCTCGTATCTTTGATTATTAAATTGAATAAAACTAAAACTAAAAAAAAAAAAAGAAAATAAATAAAGAAAAAGAGAGAGAGAAAAAAAATTGGTTCAGAAAAATAAACAACTTTACGTTTTGACATTGTTTCGTAATTCAACATAGAAATTTTCTTTCTTGTTTCGGATGGTGAATAATCTTTTTTTTTTTTTTTTTTTATTTTTTATTCTGGTTGAGATAACCTATTGTACCTATCAATCCATTATTTTAGTCATATGGATCCTTCTCTCTCTCTCTCTCTCTCTCTCTCTCTCTCTCTCTCTCTCTCTCTCTCTCTCTCTCTCTCTCTCTCTCTCTCTCTCTCTCTCTCTCTCTCTCTCTCTCTCTCTCTCTCTTTCTTTCTCTTGCTCTCTCTCTCTCTCTCTCTCTCTCTCTCTCTCTCTCTCTCTCTCTCTCTCTCTCTCTCTCTCTCTCTCTCTCTCTCTCTCTCTCTCTCTCTCTCTCTCTCTCTCTCTCTCTCTCTCTCTCTCTCTCTCTCTCTCTCTCTCTCTCTCTCTCTCTCTCTCTCTCTCTATCAATCTATCTATCTTTCTCTCTTTCTCTCTCTTTCTCTTTCCCTTTCTCTTTCCCTCACTGTATCTTTCTCTCTCTCGCTCCGATTCCCTCCCTCTAACCTTCGCACACCAACCCCTATTCCCCTCTCCCCTTTTCTCTCTCCCCTTTCATCTCTCCCCTCTCCCCTTTTTTTCCTCTCCCCTCTCCCCTTTTTCCATCTCCCTCTCACCGCTTTATCTTTTTTATTTATTCATTTTTTTTCTTCTTTGTTTACATTCCCATAGCAAACACTAGCATCCGCGGAGGTATACAGCGGCATGCGGATGCAACACACAGAGTTAGAAGAATACCAGGACCTCCGATTGCAACATAGCGACGAATACCCAGACGTGAGGCTGCAACACAAGGGAAGCGAGGACCAGTGCCACGCTGGGAGGCTGCAAGGACAGGAGAACGAGCAGCCACAGGGGGTGAA
>BOPN01001579.1:87500-90000 GCA_017312705.2 Penaeus japonicus
CTAGACTTAAAATAAATATCGGCTCTTCAGTATCTACACACAGAATAAAATGCGAAACCACGTGACTTTATTACTAATAGTAAGGCAACCAAACTAAACAAGATTCACAGCTACCTGCACGTAAATAAGCGTGATAGATTTCTGTAGTTTCCTAACATACCATTGTTCATGAGCCAAAAATGAAGGCAAATGACATTTACAGACATTTCCTCACACAATATGCTTTTCAAATCCGCTCGCTCGTGGTTCGGGCGACTGTCTCGAGCCACTTCAGACCGAATTCGAAACAATTCCCTGTCTCTCTGAGTGTATTTGCAGATTGTCTTTCCCGAGTCATTACCATGGGATCTTGACCCTCCCGTAGGAGATACAAATCGGCTTTGTTTACTCGCAACAAAGGCTATATATCGGAGCGCATTCACAAAGGATCCCTTCTTGAATGTAGCGGCTTAAGCACCCTGGGACGAGGTCAGCATGTATTCAGGAAAGGGGAGGGGGGGGGGGGAGGAAGGGGTGGAAGGGTGAGGGGGGAGGAAGAGGAAGGGACGTCCAAGGAAGAGGGAAGAGGAACGGGTGGGTAAGTCAAGGAATAGGGGAACGGGGGAAGAGGTGGAAGGGAGACGTCAAGGAAAAGGAGGAAAGGGGTGGAAGGAGGAGGAGGAGGGGGGGATGAGGAGGAGAGGAAGTCCAAGAAAGTGGGAAAAGAAAGGGGTGGGGACGTCAAGGAAAAGGAGAACAGGGGAAGGGGGAGACACGGGCGTATCTAAAGGAAGAGGAAAGAGAAAAGGAGATGGTAGGCGAAGTTTGAAAAGAGGTAAGAGTAGGAAGACCAGGCGATATAACTCTGACTTCCAGAATACTCTCGCATCTGCTGACGTTTGCTGACTCCTACCAACGCAGCTCCTTAAGACGACAGACTCTGGAAGGAGGGAACTTAATGAAATGTGCTGAGGCTGCAATGGCTTTGAGACATGGGACAGAGGAAGACACTTGGCGAGAGACGCCGGGAGACCTTCGCTTCAAGTACGACGGCTTTCCGGGTTAGATTTGCGCGGCGAACCTTGATCGGCGGGGTATTACAGATGGTAGGAGTTTGCTTTTCCTTTTCACCTCTGCTTGGATGTCGTTCCACTTCTCTCTCTCTCTCTTTTTCTTCCTCTTTTTTTTGTTTCTTTTTCTCTTCTTTTGATTTCGTTCTACATTTTTTTTTTGTGGACTCAGGTTTTAGTGCCGTATATTTCATGTACTGTTCATATACTTTTTTTTTCCCAAAGTTTATTTCTTTTCCGTTTATATTTTCGATATTTTGCAATGATAATTTCTATTTTATTCTTTTCATTTTATATACATCACTTTCTTCATATATGTATATATATATATATATATATATATATATATATATATATATAGAGAGTGAGAGAGAGAGAGAGAGAGAGAGAGAGAGAGAGAGAGAGAGAGATATGTATATATATATACATATATATATATATATATATATATATATATATATATGTATGTATGTATGTATATATATATATATATATATATATATATATATATATATATATATATATATATATATATATATATATATATATATATATATATACATTTCTCTCTCTCTCTCTCTCTTCTTTCTTTCTTTCTTTCTTTATTTTATTTTTTTTTTCGTGACACTCCTTTATCTTGACCAACTTCAATACTGATAATCAATGAATGAAACATGCAATGACTATAAAGTTGCAACAATTGATGGGCAGATAAGCAAATACAATAATACATTTAATATATAATAAAGTACAATAAATCATGGTGAAAATACATCCTAAATACAAACCAAACTATAATGAGATCAAATCAGTAAAACGAATAGTTGATTTTATTTATCTATTTATTATTTATTTATTATTATTATTTTTTTTTTTTTTTTTATAAAAGGCAAAATACTACATCGTGTTGATGATGAAAGGCAAGAAAAGAAGAAGAAAATACAAAATGAAGTTATTGATAAGATGATACCTTTCAACAAGATTATATTCTGCATAGTGTATCTTTTTACCAACAAGGCCAAATATACAGTTGTGTGTACAGTTAAAATGAGAATGTAGGTTATATAATAACAATAATAATGATAATGGTTAGAGTGCTAATAAGCCAAGGGGATGAGTTAATTATCTCCTTTACAATTATACTATAATGAGCACAAATATAATGAGGTGGATTTTCTCATGACCATTATAATGATAGTGACAATGCCATCAGTGCAATAAAAAAACGTATTGTTATTGAAAAGTTAATCATTCCTGCTGTTGCACATGAGCTCTAACTATAAACTTTTTTTTTTAGATTACTCTATGACTTAATTAGCACATTATTATTATTATTTTTTTTTACTTTATATTTTCCTGACTATATTATTAGTTGTAAGTTTAGCGTTAGTATTAATATCATCATCATTATCATCATCATCATTATCATCATCATTATCCTCCTCATCATC
>BOPN01001579.1:142500-145000 GCA_017312705.2 Penaeus japonicus
ATGACAATGATGATGTTAATGATAATGATAATTATTAGTATGACAACAATCATTACTGTTTTACTGTTACTATTATTACAAATACAATTCTCCTCCTCATCAAGATAATAACAATATTGTTGATAATAAGGATGATAACGATATTATTTATTGTTATTGTTATTACCGAGAGCTCTGTCAGGGCGGCGCCTAGGGGCTGGGCACCGTGTACTAAGATCCTTCCATGTGCACGCTGTCCGTCCCATTGTGGACTACGCCTCCGTCGCCCTGATTACGGTCAAGCCTGGACTAAGGAAAAGGTTTGAGGTCATGCAAAACGATGCCGCCAGGATCATTCTGGGTGCTCCTATATGGGCTAAGGTTACCAACCTCCTCTTGGAGGTCAACCTCTTCCCCCTGGACACCCGGATCGATCAGATGGCGGCTCAGTTTCTTGCCAAAGTCCTACAGTCCCCGCCGGACTCGCAGCTAAGTCAAAAAGTGCAGCGTCGGCTTGCACAGAACCATGAACTCTTTGCCAATAACACCTGGCTGTCTCATACAGCCAGGATGCTGATACGCTTTGAGCTCATGGAGACACTACTGGTTAAGGGCATGTACCTCCCCCACCCTAACTATGCAACAGCCTCGCCGTGAGCAAGACCCTTGATAGAGTATTCTGTCATGAATCTTTCAAAGAGTAGGACACAATACTATCCGTTTCTTTTGAAGGATGAGGCGGAGAGGAATATTGCAGAAATTACTCCACCGGGTGGAAAAACCTACTTCATGGATGGTTCTGTAGACCCCATTTCCGCGCAATGAAAAAAACAGAACCAGAGGCTATGTTGTTGTTTTTCTTCTTGTTCTTCTTCTTTCTTTCTTTCTTTCTTTCTTTTTATAGGACATCATAGAAAAAATATATGTTCTATGTTCTTATTTTATGTTTTTTTATATTATTTATTTGTTTCGGTTTATTTGCTTTAATAGATATAGATGTTTTTGCTAATCTCCAACACAAAGTTCAATGATGAAGCTCATGATTAATTTTTTCTACAAAAACAAATCTAATTCGTTTGAAATTAAGCTTCATAGGATCACCATACTGCTACTGTGGTTGTTATTATGATTATCCTTGTTATCAATATCATTGCGATCATTAATATGATTATCAGTATGATTATCATTATTATTATCATTACCATTATCATCATTATCATTATTACTATTATCATTACCATTATTATCATTATCATTATTACTATTATCATTACCATTATTATTATTATCATTACCATTATTATCATCCTTACCATAATCATTATTATTATTATCATTATCATTGTTTTTCATCATTTTTATTGTTATTCTTATTATAACTTTTAGTTTGATCTTCATTAGCATTATCACTGAATTTTTTTTTTCTCCAGTGCTATTATCATTATTGATATTGTTATTATTATCAGTGCTATTATCATTATCATTACTATTATTACTGTGACTAAGATTATCCTTTTATCACTAACAAATGCACCACCACCATCAACAACAACAAAACTGATTTCCCTCATTCAACTTTGCAACATGTCATCACCATCATCTGTATCACCATCACAATTACCAAACTCATTACCATTACAAAGGCTCTCATCATTAGCATCATCAATGTAATTATTTTACATTTCATTACTCTAATAAATTAGATCTATGATACGCTGAACCTGATTTTTTTTTTTTTTTTTATCATCCTTATTACAGTAATTATCACTATTACTATATGCTCCCATTAGCATCATACGTCAAATGTCTCTTAAGTTTTATTTTATTATTCCATTTCTTATTTATATTTTTATATCATGATTTCCATTCTAAATTCTTAACATTAAGTCCATTATTATCTTCATCATTACCGCCACTATCATTAGTAGTATCGGAATTGACCCCTCAATCTCTATCATCATCATTAGCACTATATTTTGTTTTAACCTTTTCATTATCATCATGACCAAAGCCCTCATCATCATCACAGTCACCATCATCTCGTCATCACCATTCTCCTTACGACATCACCCTACCCTTATCATTACCATCATCATCTCATCATCACCATTCTCCTTACTACATCACCCTACCCTTATCATTACCATCATCACCATCATCATCTTATCATCACCATCATCATCTTATCATCACCATCATCATCTTATCATCACCATTCTCCTTACTACAACACCCTACCCTTATCATTACCATCATCACCATCATCATCTCGTCATCATCACCATTCTCCTTACTACATCACCCTACCCTTATCATTACCATCATCATCTCATCATCACCATTCTCCTTACTACATCACCCTACCCTCATCATTACCATCATCATCTCATCATCATCAATCTCCTTACTACATCACCCTACCCTTATCATCACCATCATCACCATCATCATCATCATCACCATCACCTTCTTCAACATCAACGTTATTACCAAAACCCCCAACCTTATCTCTTTATCACTG
>BOPN01001579.1:215000-220000 GCA_017312705.2 Penaeus japonicus
TTATTTTTGAAAAGTATGGTGCATAATGGGAGAGTATGAAATAACGAATAAAAAGATAAATATATATACAATATAAAAGCATAATTAAAATGACCAACACTACAACATGTACATAAAATTTGGTGGCACGTCGGGATAAAAAGATTAGTGAAGTGTATAGTGTGACATTCTTATTTTTTTGAACCCAGTGAACCAGTGCTTGCGTGATTGTGGTAATGTATATTCCTCATTGAAGTGCTCTCGCTCGCGATAAGTATAAGTTGGGCATTATTTTGACTTTGATTTTTTTTTCTTTTTTTTTCAAGATGGGCAAACGAAATTATAATACTCGTTCAAGTAGAGCAGCTGGTCAAAGTAATTCTGAGGAGTCTTACGAGAAATTGCTCGAAAAGTACAACGACCTTGAATCCCGGTTTGAGCAACTAATAGAAGAATGTGACGAAATGAAAACCATGCTTAATGATTTTCAAAGATCAAATCGTGTTAATCGCGGACAATTGAGCGATGGTAGTAGTAACCCTAATACTATTTTCTTTGATCGTAAAGAACTTCCAAAGTTTGAGGCAAAAATTCCAGCTTCTAATCCGCTCTTAAGAAATCAAGAAGTCGAACACTTTATAAGGCAATTGGAATTAAATGTTTACCCATCAACCGATGATCAATTAATCCGTAAAGCTAGAGTAAATTGTAGAGGTATAGCCGAGCAGATAATTAACTCGCACTATTTTGATGACATTACATCTTGGAATGAGTTTAAAGAACTATTCAGGCTGAAATTCAGAGTAAATAGTACGCCATCCGATTTCTTTAAGGCACTAGAAGATAAGAAGTTAGGGCTGTATCAATCACCTAAAGACTTGTACATTGAGATTGAAGGAGCGGTGTTGCAAGGAATGCGAGATTACTTGTCTGCTGGCGACTCATCGGATCTTACTCGTAGAATATTTCTCTCTGCATTACCTCATTGGTTAAGACCACATTTAGCAGCCGTAGAAAGTTCACCTTTGAATGAGCTAGTTGATGTTGCTTCTAGAATTTGGAATCTTCGAAGTGGTAATCGCACTGATCGCGCTGATCATGTAAGAAATATTGCAACTGTGAATTCTAGCCCGTATTGCGCCTTCCATAAGGTCCATACACACAGCACTTCAGCATGTAAAGCTAAACCGTCCGGTCGAGGATGCTGGCATTGTGGTGAATCTCACAAACGACAAAATTGTCCATTTTTTCGTGAAGGCCAGAATCAAATATCCATTGAGAGTGACAAAGAGATGTGTAACGAAGGAGCAACCAGTAAAACGAGATGAGATTGATGTTTGTAATAAGGTAAATCGTGGTCGTCCTTTAGCTTTATTTAAAGTGGGAGGGAAAATTGTAAAAACTTTCATTGATACTGGTTCTTCAGCTACTATATTGAAGTATAATGCCTCGTGAATTAAACGTTCGAAATAAATCTCCACCTAGGTCACTTATTGGGGTTTCGGGAAGTACTTTGAACTGTGTTATGGAGTGTGACATTGAGTTTGAAATTGACAAAGGGTGCAAAGTATTTCATAGGGTTGTAGTTGTAGATAATATTGAATTTCCAGCTAATCTATTGTGTGGGATAGATTTTTTGAGAAGATTTAACTATAAGTTAGTCCATGATAACAAAACGCAAATGTCTAAGTTAATTCTAAATGATATAACTTTCACTGTAAATTACAGTGATCAACCCTCTCTGCAAGTGTCTGCAACAACTCAAATTGGTACAGTATCTCTTACTGATCGTAGTTGTTTAAGTCTAGTGTTTGTTCTCATGTGCTTAAATCTACTGTTTGTGTATCTAATAGTGGACGGTTTGTAAAATGTACAGTGCCATCTTTGCTTGAAGACAGTGTTTTGCTTGTTGAAAGTGAAATAGAATCTTTATTAATACCCAAGACTTTAGTAAAAGTGAAGGACAAAAGCATTCAAGTGTGGGTCGTTAATGTAACTAACAAGAACGTGAAACTTAAAAATGGAACAAAATTAGTGTCTCTGGAAAAAGTGTCAGACTTGTCAGATGTAAATCTAAATACTTTCGGTTCGAGTGTGACTGATACAATATCTAGTGTTGTAGATGGTAAAATGAACTTAGATTTATCTGATTTAGACCTTTCTTATTTGAAAAATTCTGAGCGTTCTAAAGTTCTAAATGTCCTAAATAGATCCCCTAATCTATTTTCTGGTGAACAAAGTATAGGAACAATACCTGGCATTTATTATTACATTCCTGCAAAATTTGATCACTTGAACCTATTTGTACCAATAATATAGACTGCCAGAAGCATCAAAGGATATTATCAAGCAAGAATGTGAGCAGATGTTAAAGGATGGGTGTGATCGAACATAAGAGTCTTGGTTATCTCCTGTGGTACTTGTCAGGAAAAAGGATGGTAGTATACGATTTTGTATAGACTTTCGAAACCTGAACCAAATTACTACTGCAGATGCATTTCCTTTGCCTAACATGACTGAACTTCTTGACAGTTTAAAACAAACTAAATATTTTTCAGTACTAGATGCTAAGAGTGCCTATTGGAGTATTCGTGTTGCACCTCAGGACCGGTGTAAAACCGCCTTCACTGATGGTAATCGGCTTTATCAATGGGTAAGGATGCCTTTTGGCTTGCGCACGGCTCCGAACACGTTTCAACGCACTCTCTCCATCGTCTTGTCTCCAGTCCTCGGTAACCACTGTCTTTGTTATTTGGATGTCATCGTCTACTCTAATTCATTTCAGGAGCACCTAGATCATTTGTCAAGTGTACTTAACTCGCTTAATAAAGCAGGTCTTAAACTAAACCTAAAAAAATGCCAAATAGCAAGGCAGCAAATAAAATTCTTGGGCTTTCTTGTCTCTTCAACAGGTATATCCCCAGATCCCGAGAAAGTTGAAGCTGTGACTCGCATGCCGTCACCAAAAAATGCACAGGAAACTAGAAGATACCTTGGCTGTGTAGGATTTTTTCGTCGGCATATAAAGGATTTCGCAAAAATTGCTGCTCCCTTAACGGATGTCACCAGGAAGAACAAACCATTTGTATGGAATGAGGCCCAAGAAAATGCCTTCCAAGCGCTGAAGAAACGACTGAAATCTGCTCCAGTACTAGTAAGGCCTGACTTTAATAAACATTTTCAAATACATACTGATGCATCTAAAGTAGCTATTGCTGGTTGTTTACTACAGTCGGATGACAATGATGATTTACATCCTGTAGCCTATTTCTCTCGTAAACTGAAAGGTGCAGAGTCAAGATATTCAGCGACAGACCTAGAAGCCTTAGCAGTGGTAGAGTCTGTACGTGCATTCAACCCATATGTATACGGTAGATCATTCAGTATACACACTGACCATGCTCCATTGACTCATATTTTTAAGAAGCAAACAAAATCCCCTCGCATGTCAAGATGGAGTATAGAACTTGCTGAATATAATTATACTATTCATTATAAACAGGGAAGGAACAACTATGTGCCAGATACTTTGAGCAGAAGTATTGCAACTGTAGATCTTGAAAATGTTGATCCAACTGAATTTCGTGAGCTACAAATGAAAGACCCCCAATGGAGAACAGTAATAGAATATCTTGAAGGAGGAGAACTACCTAAACGTAAGTTATCAGCTCCCATTCATGAGTTTGAAATGGAAAATGAATTCTCCTATCATCATGAGCCACCGAAGACGAGATAACCCACAGATTTAGTCATCCCTAATGACCTGCGTGCTGCAGCTCTTCGCCTAGTTCATGATGTCCCTATGGCTGCCCATCAAGGAATATTTCGTACGTACGTCAGACTAACATCTATGTTTTTTCCCAAACCAGTTGTCGTTTACGAAAGACTACATTCAAAGATGCTCTGCATGCCAACGAAGGAAGGGAGTACAAAAACGTCATGCATGCCTACACTCGATGCCAGAAGTAAAAGAACCTATGGATCGTGTCAGTGCAGACCTGATGGACCTCTATCAGTCTTACTCGGGTAAACGCTATGTCTTATCAATCGTGGACCATCTTAGTAGGTACGTCCAACTGGTAGCTTTGCCGGATAAGCAAGCAGAGACGGTAGCAAATGCTTTTGTTCAGGAATACGTGACTTTATTTGGAGCTCCAAAGGTATTGGTTACTGATAATGGCTCCGAGTTTACTAATAGACTATTCTCGGAAGTCTGCAAATTGGTTCAGATAAAAACGTCACTTACTACACCATTCCATCCATCTTCTAACGGTATGATTGAACGGACCCATAGGACAATAAAAGATTCGCTATCTATTCTCTCTGAAGAATCTCCACTATCTTGGGATGAGTATCTGCCTTATGTAAGATATGCACTGAACTCTGCCATTCACAGGTCTGTTAATGCTGTTCCCTTGTATTTGTTCACAGGACATAACTGTAACCCTCCATCTGGTTTGATAAGTAGAATTACAAGGTATGATGAGGACGGAACCTTTGATACACTACGTAAACTGCAAATGGCATGGAAAACTGCTGCAACACATTCTCAATAGCCCCGAGCAACTGACCAGATACCATGATAAGTGTGAAGCCTGCAAATTTAGACGTTGGTGCTTTGGTGCTTAAAAGGAACTATTCGGTTATTAAGGGTACAAGCAGAGCCTTGGCACCTAAATGGTCAGGTCCCTATCGTATCACAAAGAGAACTGGACCTGTAACTTTTATAATCAAAAGTGTCTTTGGTGTTCCCCTAGAGCACAAGGTGCATCTCAATCAACTAAAGCGATATTTTTCCCTCAGAGGAACTAGTGTCAAACAAAAATCTTAATGAAGTTGAGGCTTTTGTAGAATCTGATCCTATATCCCGAATATTACTTAGTCTTGCAAAGCCAAGGAAGCACTATATGAAAACAAGGTCTCAAGGTCCAGCTGAGCCTATTTAGATTTTAACAGTGATATGATATATTTTGCCATGATCCTATTACTAAACTTATTTTCTCCCCTCAGATTTACTGTTG
>BOPN01001579.1:232500-233833 GCA_017312705.2 Penaeus japonicus
ACCAAGACGGAAATCAAGCGAATATTGCACCATTCTGTAGGCTGATGCAAACGATAAATTTGTGCAGACATTTTGCTTGCCTCGTGTAGACAATGAGAGAGCGAGAGATAGAGAAGGGGTGTGGAGGGGTTGGGGGGTAGGGGGGAGGGGGGTTAGGAAGGAGAAGGTGGAAGGGGTGTAGATAAAGAGGGGGGTGGGGAGGAGGGGGGGGGCGTGAGCGAATGAGGAAAGAAAAGAGGAGAGAGAGAGAGAGAGAGAGAGAGAGAGATCAAAACAAAACAAAAAAGACACTAAATCAAGGAATAGATATACTGACGTGAAACCTCCCTGCCAAAATCTCTCACATTATAAAGACATTGTTAAGAAAGAAGAGAAAGAAAGGAGGAGGAAGGACGCGAAGAGGGGAGGGAGAGAAAGATGGGGGATGGGAGGGAGAGAAAGGCGGGGGATGGGAGGGTCAGAAAGAGCTGGCTGGGAGGGAGAGAAAGACGGGGAGAGGGAGGGAGGTGGAGGGGGAGAGGGAGATAAAGAGGGGGAGGGGGAGGGGGAGGGAGAGGGAGAGGGAGATAAAGAGGGGGAGGGGGAGGGAGAGAAGGAGGGGGAGGGAGAGAGAGAGGGAGAGGGAGAGAAAGAGGGGGAGGGGGAGGAGGAGGAGGAAGAGAAGGATGGAGAGAAAGAGGGCAGGAGGAGAGGGAAAGGGAGGGGACGGAGAGGAGGAGGGGGAAGGAAAGTAGCCGTTACGTCGTAATTTCCCCGACGAAACGACAGTCTTGAGGGAAATAATAAGACGGCCATAAACAATAAGACAAACCGTAAGACGCAACTCCATCTTGTCTCCGACGTGTCAGTTTATGGCGACGTCGTGTCAGTGGAAAGCAGTCGCGTAGTGTGGACTCTTAACACTTGCCTTCTTTTGCTTTTCACTGATATACTTATATACTTAAGTTTATTCATATATACTTTTTTTTAACTTAGATAAACTTTTTAATTGTATATTTACACTATTTTTTTACTTAGATATGAATTTTACTTATATATTTACACTTTTTTTTTTTACTTATATATACTTTTTCCTTATATATTTACACTTTTTTGCTTATGAACTTACATTCTCTTTACTGAAATATGCTGTTTTACTTATATACTTATAGTATTTACTTTAAAAAGTATACTTGCTTGTGATATTGGTCACGTTTATTTATCTTTAATTTGTTTACCTTTTCTCTCGATTTGTTTAAGCAATTGTTTGATTTTTTAGGCAAAATAAAATGTGTTTGTCATCAAGACTAGGCAAAATATATATTATATATATATATATATATATATATATATG
>BOPN01001579.1:240719-248219 GCA_017312705.2 Penaeus japonicus
GGTGATCGCACAGTAAACCAAATAGAATTCATCCTGTTTAGTAAACGGTACCGCTCGGCAATATCGAATGTCAAAACATATCCCGGTGCAAAGGTGAGTAGTGTATGTTCATCACATCTCAAAAAAAAAAAAAAAAAAAAAAAAAAAAAACAGGATAACACCTGCTGGTCTACCGCCTCATATAGTTCCATGAACATTTCTCATGAGAAATGTAGAAGAACACAATAATATTCATCGCCTTCAGAATCATTAACAGCAGGAAACGCCATTGTTGAAGCTGCAAATAACCATATACCCAAAAAAAGAGAAAGGGTCCTACTAGTAACCAGATGATCCAGGAAATTAAGCTCATGCAAGAAAGAAGACTAGTCAAAGAAGACCCGGAAAATACCCGCAAATGCACAAGAACATCATGCAGAAATGTAGAACAGCTAAAGAACAATGATTAGAATATAAATGTCAAGAGATAGACTTAAATATTAGAACTCTAAAGAAATTTTCAAATGTATACGAGAAATTACTGGCAAAACATCATCTCGCTCCTCAGCATGTATTAAATCCTCAACTGGCAAGATCCTCTACGGACCGGAAGACGTTGGAAGACGATGGTCAGAATGCCTAAGGCAACTATTTGAAGATGTGCACAATTTGGAAGAGATTGCCCAGCTCGGAAATCTTTCTGGTCCGGCGATTACAAAGGACGAAGTCAGGTGTGTCCTTTAAAATATGAAGCCAAATAAAGGCGCAGGCCCAGATGAGGTTGTCACTGAAATACTCAAAACGCTAGGTGAAACAGGTATCAGCTATTGCCAATCCTTCCATCAGCAAGACTACGACTTGCAAATACCCGGCATTACGTTTAAAGCCATCTTCAGTATCACTTGCCAAAGAACCGTGCATGGATGCTGGATCGATCAACATCGAACTATCAGCCTCATGAGTCAGACCCTTAAGCTGCTGCTCAGAATCATACTTGAGCGATGCCGCTCCAAGATTAGATCAAAGATAGTAGTGTCAGTTTGGATTTATGCCCAATGGAGGTACAAGAAACACCATCTTCATATTACGGATACTTAGCGAACGAAGCATACAACACCAACATCGACTATGAGAAAGCCTTTGACCGAGTTAGACATGAACACTAGGGTATTTCAATAATTGCAATTTTGAAATGTCATTGTGACTGTACATAAATAGGCTCCATATATCATAAATATGAAATGTGAAAAAAATCAGCTTGATCTGATAACGTTTAGGGGTTGCACTTTTCAATTTAATATATTACGCATTTCTGCGGAATTGGAGCCCCGCAGCGGACGAGGTCCACACACTTCGAACTTTTTCACTAACGTTAAGTGATGATAGTTCCCTTCCGAATCGCAATCAAATTTGTGTCTTTAGGTGCATCAAGTTCCTCGCTGACCTTGGGAACCTAAATATTGCATGCAACAAATTTCTCATAGACCTTAAGCACTTAAATGCCGCATATAGCAAGTTCCTCAATGACCTTAGGTCAGGTCTTTCAATACTTCTAGTTCCTCACTGAACTTAATGGCCTGTAAAGTAATGCCGTGTTTCTTCAATAAGCATATAAATGTTAGTTAATTAATAACAGTATTATACATTCCAACAAGCTTCTGTTGTGTTGCTACTTGTTTGTAATATATTGGCACGATATAATTCGCTGAAAATGTTTGATTGAAATCCAAACGTTTCTGGACAACAAATTGCTTCGAAACTTGTGACTAAATTGAAGAATTATATCAGAAATTTGGACTGAAGACTATTACTAAACTAAATGCCATCACAAAAGTACTTAACATAAAGAAAGTATATTATTATACACAAGAGGAGAGTTTGAAAGCTTCGTTTATTGGTACTGAAATCATGTCTTCATACCATCGAGTGGTATGAAGCAAAGTTAAATGGTAGTGCTGGATCCCCTGATTCTGCTGATCATAAAGCCTACTAAAAGGAAGGAATACAGAAATAAGAGGAAACGTAGTCTGGCAAATAAAATGACTGAGTGAGATCCAGGAATATGTGAAAACGATACAGATGATGAACATGACAACGGAAACCAATCATCCTCAACCTTAGAAGATTTATCCACTCCTGATGACTGCCAGAAGGGAAACGGAAATACACCACGGAAATAATGCAACAAATTTAACTGATGTTTTTTTTTTCTCAAGTAGTAGGTCTTGACAGCAGATTGATTCCTTTAGATACTACCATTTTCCGCAAGAAAAGGTAGGCAACTATTGGTAAAAGAGATGCATGTCATAACCTCAAGGAATTAACAGAAGTGATTGATTTTTATGAGAATATAAATGATGAGGTCCGTTTTCAGTGGCCAATTAACTTTAATGCAATTGACGGGTAACCATTCATGAACTACTGAACAGACATGCAAAATTATTTTGTCTTGAGTCCTTAAAAGAATTTTAAAAACATGATATTGCCTAGGATATTTGTGCCAGTTGGTGTTAGGTGGTTAGGTTATATGTGTTCATCATTACATGTTTGTATATCACTTGATGTTGTACTTGATAAATTATGAAGTATTGAAAATGCTGATTTGCCATCCAAGACAAAAGTTGGCTTGAAAGACAATTTGATTAGATGCTTGAGGACATTGCAAAAGAACCCTACTGTTATCAAAGGTATCTTCGAGTTCTCCAAGATCCATTTCTTTTGCTGGCGAAAAGCTGTTATTAGTACCGAGCCGACAATATTTCAGACAGCATTTGGGGCATCTCAAATGTGTTCAGAAGTAAGGATCAGATTAGGGTTTGACAAATCCTACTTTGCATCCAGTGTGTTTAGTTCTCCTTTGTTCCATTATATATGGGATATCAATTACACGGTAATTGCGGATAGGGGAATATAGTACATGTGAGAAATTGTTGTATATTATAGATATTGCCAGTAAAAGATACGTTTCTAATTTGTAATTTACTTTCACCATGCGTAATATTATGCTTAATTGTAGAAAAATAATCTTAAAAACTAGAATTATACTATACACGATTAAATAAATCAACATAATTTGAATACATCGTTAAGTAATTACTGTTAAAATGACGAAGAGAATATAGAAAACGGGAATTTCACCCCAGACTAATCTAATTATTTAATCATATTTTTCGTATCTTTGAGTTAAAAGTGCAATAGGTAAATATTGATAAAAACAAATAAAAATGGTATCACTAGACAATAAAAAATAAATGGAGCCTACTTCTGAACAGTCCCCGTGAATTTTAATGATTTTCCAAAAGTCACAAATTATTGAAATACCCTAATGAACACCTCTTCAAAAGACTCAAGGGCTTCGGACTAGATGACAAAGACTATCGGGTTATCTGTAATCTTTACAACCAACAAAAGGGCGCAATCAAACTGCCGAATGGCCTAACCGAATGGACATCGAACTATCAATCATGGTGTGCGACAGGGATGTGTGATGAGCCCTGACTTTTTCAACCTATACTCCGACAACTTGAGGATACACAGGACGGTGTTCTGATCAACGGAACCCGTATCAACAACATCAGATTTGCAGATGACACCGCACTCATAGCTGACACCAAGGAAGGCCTCCAACGACTCCTAGATCTTGTTTGGGAAGCTTCTTTAACAGAAAGACTGGAGATTAACTGTAAGAAGACCTTTAGTATGGTTATCTCTAAAGAAAGTCAGCCTCCAATATGCGACCTCATATACAACCGAACCATGATCGAGCAAGTCAATTCGTTTAATTATCTTGAGCCAATATTGACGTCCGATGGAAGATGCGAGAAAGAAATTCTTAGACGCATAGAAATGGCCAAAACCAGCCATATTTAAAGATCGCAAAATATCAATGATGCTATAATTTAGGCTCCTTAAATGTTTCATATGGTCTATCCTTCTCTGCGGTAGCGAGGCATGGACTCTCTCAGCGGCTACAACCAAGAACATCGAGGCTGCAGAGATGTGGTTCTACGTCGAATGTTGCGCATCCCATATATAGCAAATGAAACTAACACCTCAGTGCTCAAGCGAGTTGGACAAGATCGGCAACTCAACAGAATCATAAAAGAAAGACAAGTGAACTTTACCGGCCATGTCATCAGGAAAGGAGAACTCGAAGCCTAGCCGGAAAGATTCCTGGGAAGAAAGCCAGAGGCGGACGAAGGCTCCTTTTCTTAAACCAGCTAAAGGGAAAGACAGGAATCAAGACATCAAGGAAGTTTTGGGACGCAGCACGAAGTCGGACGCTGAAGCTTACATCATAAGTCGTCGAGGGTCGCATCGACCATGGCACCCCTAGATAGATAGATATGTATATATATATATATATATATATATATATATATATATATATATATATATATATACATATATATATTTATATATGTATATATATATATATATATATATATATATATATATATATATATATATATATATATTCATATTTATTTATATATATATGTATATATGTATATATATATATATATATATATATATATATATATATATATATATATATATATTCATATTTATAATTATAACATATATATATATATATATATATATATATATATATATATATATATATATATATATATTCATATTTATGTATAGTATAGTATATATATATATATATATATATATATATATATATATATATATACATATTTATATATATATATATATATATATATATATATTTATATATAGTATATATATATATATGTGTGTGTGTGTGTGTGTGTGTGTGTGTGTGTGCTGTATATACATATTTATCATGCATGATGATATCATTGATGATAATTATGGTGAAGATGCTGATAGGAATGATAATATAGATACCACTTATTATATCAATTAGACAATAATTATATCAATAGCAATGATGATGGTGATAATAATCACAATTACAAAAATGAGGGTGATAATAATGGTAAGGACAAAAATAATGATAACTATAATGAGAATAATTGTGTTAATAATGAGAATAATGATAAGATTACTAATAGAAATAATAATGATTACCGTTTTAGTATTGAGCATAATGATGATAATGATGATGGTGATGATAATTGTAAAGATGATGGTAATGATAATAATAAAAATGAAATTAACAATATCACAATTGTAATGAAAATATTGATAATATCCATAATATCCATGATATTGATTTTAATAGTATTATCAATAATTATAAAGATTATAATAACTATGATGATAATGATAATCATGATGGCACTGTAGATAAATATGATGCTGATAACAATGATAGAGACAATAATGATGACGATGATGATAATAATGATAATGATAGCGATAGTAATAACCATAATGTCAATGGTAATAACGATAAAATTCCACTAGCAAGTAATGATACCAATGCAACAATGCTACAACTGACCTAGTGTAGAAAAAAAGTACTCGCGATTGCCACACTAAGGTCCATATTCATACATTCTATATATTATTAGGACATATATATATATATATATATATATATATATATATATATATATATGTGTGTGTGTGTGTGTGTGTGTGTGTGTGTGTGTGTGTGTGTGAGAGAGAGAGAGAGAGAGTGTGTGAGTGTGAGTGTGTGTGTGAGAGAGAGAGTGTGTGTGTGTGTGTGTGTGTGTGTGTGTGTGTGTGTGAGGTTAATGACCCTTCATCCTCCCCAAGGATTGTTTATACAACATCATTGTCTTGTAAACCTTAGCTTGACAAGTCTTAGTAAGAGGGTACGTAAGATTATCCGGAATTAGAACCATTATCAACCCTTAATTGACTGCTTACCTCTACTTGTGTTGTTGTTATGAATGTTATCATTATAATGTATGTTGTATTTAAGTATTATGACAAAGAGGTTGTAATGATTATCAGTGATAAGGATGATAATCATAATCATAATTATAGTAGAAATGATTACGATGATGATGATGATAATGATGGTGCTGATAATGATAATAACTGCCACTGATACAATGATAACAATAATATTAATAATGATGATAATGATACTTTCAATATGAATAATATTAATGATACGTGGGACATTATTAGTATTGATAATGATAACGATAATATCAATTATAACAATTTTCATAATAATGATTATGATGATAATGATTCTGCAACCACTGCTACTACTATTGTTACTTATTTTACCATTGCTAGTATTATTACTTATATTTCTAATACTCCCGTTTCCATCCATCCATATGTCCACCTACTCACTTATATATCCATCTCGTCTATTTATCTGTCCATCACCTCATCTACTTATCAACCTCAACTAAACAATTCGTTCACCCAACTCACAATATGAGTGTGTGTGTGAGAGAGAGAGAGAGAGAGAGAGAGAGAGAGAGAGTGAGAGAGAGAGAGAGAGAGAGAGAGAGAGAGATTTACCAAAATGTGATTCTATAGCTATGTATCCATATGTCTATATCTATGATTATTCCTCATTTTACCTTATTACATTTGGATCTATTAACATATCTCGCTTTACAAGTCCACAAAATACATAACAAAGACATACCCGTTTAAAAAAAAAATCCGGTAGAATTTTTAAAAAAAGTATTCCCTAAACCCCTTGGTTTAAAACCCTCTAGTATATAACATTCACTTTACTTTCGGCTTCATTTACGGTGTTGTAAACACGGCAGGCAGCAAGGCAATTTCTAACACAGGGGCTGTGCATTATGCGAGAAAAATAGACCTTTTAGGTGTATTAAGGAACTGGAGAAATGGGAATGGAATTTTGAATAGAAAAGCGATCCGGTCAATGCTTCTCTGGCGAAATTCCATAAAACATTAGCAGGAAAATTCTTAGTTTCCTCTCTTGTCCAAGATGAGAATCCAAACGAGTTTTTTTTTTTTTTTTTTTTTTTTTTTTTTTTTTTTTTTTTTTTTTTTTTTGCAAGTATATATTACACGGATTCTGAATGTCTTCTAGAAGTCTTCAATACACCCTTTGTGAAACTCTGTGGCTCTGTTTCAAAAGACTCACACTATAGAAAGAAAAATGATAGTTTTCAAATTTGTATGTCCCTATAAAGAGCTTTTTTTTTAAGAGGATTTTCAATAACATTTCCCACAAAAATGAAATGCATCATATAAAAATAAACACAATTCAAAGGAGACAGAGTGAGATAGAGGTATTGAAAACGAGAGAGAGAGAGAGAGAGAGAGAGAGAAAGAAAAAGAGAGAGCGAGAGAGAGAGAGAGAGAGAGAGAAAGAAAAGAGAGAGAGAGAGAGAGAGAGAGAAAGAAAGAAAAAGAGAGTGAAAGAAAAAGAGAGAGAAAGAAAGAGAGAGAGAGAGAGAGAGAGAGTGAAATAAAAAGAGAGAGAGAGAGAGAAAGAAAAAGAGAGCGAAAGAAAAAGAGAGAGAAAGAAAGAGCTAAAGAAAAAGAGAGAGAAAGAGAGACAGACAGACAGAAACATAAAGAAAGCCAGAGACCGACATAACCAGACAAAGGATA
>BOPN01001579.1:265719-273219 GCA_017312705.2 Penaeus japonicus
CTTATTCGTATATCCTATCTTTTCCAACTTTCTAAAGTTCCAGGCAATCTTTCTCTCCGTCTCCCTCTTCCCGCTCCCGCTCTCCCATTTCCTTCAGTCTTACTTGCCTCCTCTATATCCTCTGGGATAAAAGGATAGATGATCAGATAGATAGATAGATAGATAGATAGATAGATAGAGAGAGAGAGAACGAGAGAGAGAGAAAAAAAAGAGAGAGAGAGAGATAGATAGATAGATAGATAGAGAGAGAGAGAGAGAGAGAGAGAGAGAGAGAGAGAGAGAGAGAGAGAGAGAGAGAGAGAGAGAGAGAGAGAGAGAGAGAGAGAGAGATCCCTTAACGAGAAATCGCATTCTCATTTGTCATTCATTATCCGCTGTCAGCTCATTATAGCGCTTCATTTCGTAATCTCCTTCGTTCGCTCTTTTTCACAATATTATTACTCTTATTGCATTGTATCACCCATTACCCTTTGTTTCTATTATATTATGAATATCACTGATAGTTGCTTTATCTTAATTCTTTTTTTCCTTTTTTGTGTGACTTTTCACGTATTAAATGTATTCATTTATTTGTTGTCAGTAATATCATTGTTGCTCTTTAATACATTATACCATTATTTTCAACAGTAACGACAGTATTTGGTAATGGTGATTATTCTCTGCTATTAGTATTTTTACTATAGCTGAAATTACTAATGACTAAAGCAATGGTAATAATCGGAGCACTATTGGCAATCGTCATGATAATAAGACTGGGAATATAGGATGACGCCTGGTTTGAGTATGCCAGCTGCGTTTGCTGTGCTGTTGCTGTAAAGTTGGCTTATAGCACTTTTCTGATGATTATTGCAAATAATGATAATGATAGAATTAATGGTGTCTGTGGTAGAATTATGTGATGGTAATGATAATGATGATAATAGTAATGGTAATAATGATTATAATAACAACGGTAATCGTAATAATAACATGATGATAAAACTGATAATAGCAACAACAATAATATTGATGATGATAATAAAGATGATGATGAGTTAATGATAATAATAAGTTAATGATGGGATGATATATAATCATAAAAGTAACTATAATGATAATAATGATGTTAATAACAACAACAAAAATAATAACTATTATGATAATTTCTCTCTTCCTTCCTACTCTCGCTCTCTCTCGCTCCCTTTTTGTCTAGTTTCCCGAGCGCTTCATTTGCCGCAAATATTTCTCCCTTCGATTGACAAAGGAAGAAAAATATAAAAAAGTAACACAGAACAAGACTGAAATAACAGCACACCACCTGTGTTTTTTCTCGTTTTTTTCTTGATTCGTTTCCTATCTGAGTTGGAATAAAAGGAAATAAGGAAAATAAAAACAGATAATCAAAGCATAGGGAAGTGAATAAGGAAGGACAAATAAGCTGAGAAGGAAAACAAAATTTGTATTGTGTTGTTATTGTTGTGATTGAGTTGTCAGGTAGATAAATTATCATAATGGTAGAGCAATGGCATGTTTTTTATTTCCTTTCATATGCATGCTATGTTTATTGAAGGAAGAAAAAGTAGGATCTGAGCTATAACTGTGACAGAAGAACAAGCAATGTTGATGACGATAATGACGATAATGAAAATAATCATACAAAAAAAATGAGATGAAAAAAAATATCAGAAAGATTATATCTAATTTTTGTTGCTGTTGTTGTTGCCACTATTTTCATTATCATCATAAAATTATGTGTAACATATTTGAATCTTTCATTATAAATCATTGACCAGTATAATTATTTCTCATGAGTAAATATAATCTATTGCCAGGCGTAATAACACCAACGTAAGTCACTGATAGCGTAAAACTGTACTCTCGTAATGAAAGACAAAGTTTCCTAGTATCCAGATTTAATACAATACACGCAGGACCCGAGGAAACAAACTTTTGTTGGATTCACTCGGGAAAATCGTATGCAAATATCATCTTACGGAATCCGAAGTTGGTGAACTTTTTCCTCCCTTAATTTCTACTGACTTAGAAGCCTTAATATCTTTAACCTCGCCTTACCTGTCTCGATCTTTCTAAAATCCTTCTAAGCTCTTTGTTAGTGTTGTTTTTTTTTTTTCTTTCTTTCTTTTTTTTTCTTTTTTTTTCTTGTTTTGTTTTGTTTTGCCTGTTTTGTATTCATCGCCCTAAAATTGTACGATCTTAATCGATCCATTTTGGAAAGGTATTTTTTTCTCGCAACTTTATTTGGAGTTGATATGATCTTATATCAACTCATATCAATAGATAAGCGATGTTATCTCTATCTGATGCAGCATTTTGTCGGGATACATCCCGGAGATGCAATTCTAGATATGCAAACGCTTTGGAATAAAAATTCTCAAAACACGGAAAGAATGCAGTAACAATCTCCCATAACTTGGTGATTCGGTTGACGCTAAAGATACGATGAAAGCCAACATGAAGTTATTTGTTTCGTTTTATGTTCGAAGCTTAACATAAAAGGTCGGGATATTTTCCTTCCGCAAAATTCGAATTTACCTTTGAAGAATATCAGATCGAGGAACATCAAACTATTCCGGGCCACAACATAACTCATATTGCATTTCATCCGTGTCAATACTATGGCTGTAGCAGCTTCTGCTCTCTACGTTTAGCAAAAGAAAGCTTACTTCAACAGTGAGATGATGCGCCCCATTACCACTGCAGAAACCTGCAAGCGCAGTCGGTGTGCAGTACCCGCCGGCAGTTTAGATATTGCCAACAGATTTAACAGACAAAAAAAAATCTTCTTTGTTACGCCCCCTGAACAACGAGCCGGAGGCATTGTGAGTCGTCCACCTTGCACATACAAAGGGCATTGAAGTCTGGGATCACCAACGTTTCCCTTAATGGTGTGTGGACGTGAGTAAGTACCTGGGTAATTGAACTTCAACGAGATCAGTTTGGTGTAAAAGCAAAAGTTCCTCGCGGGCTAAAGCACGAACATCACGGAGATAATTCTTACCAAAATGAGTAAAAAAAAAAAAAAAAAAAAATATATATATATATATATATATATATATATATATATATATATATATATATATATATATATATATATATATATATATATATATATATATATATATATATATATATATATATATATATATATATATATATATATATATATACATACTGACAGTTATCTGAGATGTTGCTATGATGCAGATAGACAGGGAGATGGATGGATAGACAGATGAGTAGATAGATAGATAGATAGACATACAAACATACATACATACAGGCGAACAGACAGACAGACGGATAGATAGATAAATAGATAGATAGATATATATATATATATATATATATATAAATATATATTTGTACACACACACACACACACATTCATTCACACATATATTTATAGAGAGAAAGAGCTAGCTAGCGAGAGTGAAATGATAGGTATTTACTGTCGTGTTGTAATCACCAACCTTACACTCACGAACACATCCATCTAGCAAGGAAAACGAGGAATAACATTTGTCCAAAACCAGAAATACCATAAAAAACATAAATCATTATTGTGCCTCTACTGGACTCGTAAAAAGTGGCCTGATATAGAACTGCCCTTTAAAAAGAATTCTAAATACTCAACCGGTTTTGATTTGAGGGACAAAACGCTAAAAAAAGAAAAAAATGATATTTTATCAATTTTGAGGTTAATTCCGCAAGTCGGACATGTATTTTGACATGAAGTATTTTTATTGGTATCTTAAATGCTACCTACATCTAAGAAGCCTCCTTATTTACTGAAACTATTCAGTTCTGTGTTCTTGAAAAGTAAATGTATAAAATCTTGATTAGTGATTCACTAAACCAGCTTATTTTTTTTCCTTAAATGTCACTGAAACATCAGCTTTTTGTATACTTGGCCTAGTCAGTGGTCGACCCCCCCCCCCCTTGGCTTAGTCAATGGTCGACCCCCCCCCCCCACCACAAGGCAAGAAGGAGCATCCATCTCTCCCTCCCTCTCTCTCATATCTCTCCTCACCGTCTCAATCTCCCCTTCAATAAACAGACGAAGAGACGAAGCAACAATAGGAAAATGCGTTTCATTCTGCCGGTCTCAGGATAACCTATGTTACCTCATCCTTTTGAGATGTACGTAATCACTTGTCTCAATAAACTCGTCAAAGTCAAAAAGTCAACCCGTTTAGTCTGACCTTCGAAAACCTACCTGTATGAACGTTCCTTCTTCCGCGATAGTCCTCAGCCTTCTTGAAGTAGCCGAGGACGGATTCGTAGTTCCAGCCAGGGTTACCCATGGCCTCCCAGTTGTCGTAGTCCCTCCTGTTGCCTCGCACGTACATCATCCAGTTGATGCTGGAGGAACCGCCCAGGCAGCGACCGCGCGGGAAAGGAGAAGCCTGATGAAAGATTTTTTGTCTTTTAGCTTACTGACTGACTCGCCGGAAAGAAACCTTTGGCGAGCTATAGATATGTTGATTTTTTTGTAAGATGTATTTATAAAAAACAGATACTTTCGAGTGAGATAGATAGATAGATGGATAGATGGATAGATAAGTAGATAGATAGATAGATAGATAAGTAGATAGATAGATAGATAGAGAGAGAGAGAGAGAGAGAGAGAGAGAGAGAGAGAGAGAGAGAGAGAGAGAGAGAGAGAATAAGAACAATTCTTGTGATAGTTATATTTCTAATAACGCTGATAATAATGGTGATAGTAATGATAATGATCACGATGATGACTAAAATGATAACAACAATAATAAAGAAATGTATATAATGATGATGATAATGATAGTATGTCTAATACGTGTAATGATACAGATAATGGTGATGACAATAGCGATGATTATGATATAATAATGATACTAATTATGATAACAGTAATGATGATGGTGTTAATGATGATGATAATGATAACAATAATGATTATGTTGATAATCGTAATGATTATGATAGTGCTAGTAAAATAAATAATAATGGCAATGATGATGATGATAATGATGATGACATTGATAATAATTATGATTTTGATAACATTATCAGTTGATATGCATAGTAACAATAATGTTAAAAAAATGATTATGATAATGCTCATTATGACAATGATAGAAATTATGATAATGATGATAATGATAATAGATGATAATAGAAATAATAATAAAAGTAATAACGATATCAATAATATTAAAATTAACAATAATAATGACACTAGTGAGGATGCCGATGGGATGATGCAATTACCTCCACTAATAATAACAACAACCGTAACAACAAAAAGGAAGTATCCCCGAGCTTCAACAATTAGGCACCCGCCCCCCTTCCCCTCTGACCTTTTGCTATCTTCCCTATGCAACTCCCCTGCCTTCCCCTCCCCACCCCACTCCCACCGACACCCACGCTTCCCTCTCCTTCCAACCTTGTTTTACCTTTCCCCTTGTCTCTCTCCTCCCAAGCGATTTTCCCCTTTTCCTCCCCTCCTTCCTACTCTTCCCTCCCCCCTCTCCCCTCTCCGTCAGACATCCCCTCCCCTCCACCTCCTCTCCTACCCCTCCCACCCCCCTCTGCGCACGCCTTCTCCTCCCCCTTTGGTCTGGGGGGCAATATGCCATGTACTGTCCCCGGAAGGACAATTTCCTTAATAGGATGCGATGCACCCTTTGGATTACCAACTAGACGGCGTCGACACCTACCCTCGCCCCCTCTATATCCCCTCGTGTTCCCCTTTTGCCTTCCCTCACGCTTGCTTGCTTGCTTGCTTGCTTGACCGCTCCCCCTTCCCCTTGACCTCTCGCCTTCTCTCTCCCTTTTCCAGATTTGCCTTGCTGGCCTCTTCCCTATTTCTCCTCGTTTGCTTCCCTTCTCTTTCTCTTTCCCTTTCGTCTCCTTCTATCCTCGTTTGCTCTCTGTCCCCTCTTTCTCCCCGTCCCCTCTCCCTCTCTCGGTTTCCCCTCACTTAACCCTTTCCTTCCCCTCTTATTCATCCCCTTTTATCCACGCCTGTTCCCTGTTCGCCTCCGCAACCCCTTCCCTCATCCTTTCATCCCTTCTGTTCCCATTCCCATATTCCGCTTTGTCTTAGAACGGAGACATGACTCATCAATAGGAGAAAATATATGAATGGAAATTGATGAATAAAGGGAACTGGATGGAAATTAACAAGTAGATGGCAAAGATGAATGAAGAATGAAAACGGGAGGAAGATGAAGAAGAACAAGAAAAAAAATCAAACGAAGGAAGAGAAGAAAAAAATAATGATAAGAAGAAGATAGAGAACAAGAAAGCAAATTGTAATAATAGTGATCATGATAATATTGATAAGACGAAGAAAAAAGTGGGGAAAGAAGAAGAACTAAACGACTAAGAAAACAAGAAAAGAAAGACAATGAGAAATAAAAGAAAAAAAATATGGAGAGAAAGAAAGAAAATAAACAAAGAAAAGGAAAATAGACAAAGGAAAAGGAAAAACAAAACAAAAAAAAGCCAAAAGAACGAGGCGAAGAAAACCATCGGCACAAAACAGGACACCGCAAGACATTCCGGACACACACACAGTTAGCGAAGTCCAAGATCCGTTATCAGTGATGTGATAGAGCCACGCCGTGAGGGGAACCGACGCTTTATATGCATGGAAATCCCCTCAAATATCCCTCGGGGCGACGCAGCGGTCCGCCGAATTACACCGATCGGACTCCGCTTTCTTACCGGCACTGGCACTAGCGGCTCGCGTGATGGCACTGAGGATCGGCAATCGCTTGGCACTTGCTTGTCGCTTCTTCTTCTGCTTCTTCTTCTTCTTCTTCTTTATGGCTGGATATTCTTTTTGGTATTGTTTTTGGTGTTATTTGGAGTTTGTTGGTACTTACTTGGGACTCTTTGGGCTTCGTTTGCTCTGTCTTGGTATTTTTGGTAGTTGTTGGTTAGCAGTTTCCAGGTGTGGAGATTTGGGGGGGGGGGGGGGTTCTAGGCCTATGCTTATGTGAGAGTTGTTGATTTTTCTTTATTATCATCACTGTAATTATCATTATTATCATTGTTTTTTGTTGTTGTTGTGGTTATTGCTTTGATAGTTATCATTACTGTTATAACGATAAAGATAATGATAATAATAGTAACAATACTGATATTAACTGATATTTTCTTGATAACTATTTTCATCATCATTAGTACGTTTACTAGATTTATTGTCAATATAGTCATCATCCTATTATCCTATGTCCTTATCCTTATTATCCTCGTTATTATATTGCTCATTACTTGTTATTAATATCAGTATCATTATGATCATTACAAACAGCATTATCATTCTTGTTGTAATTATCATAGTCATCATTGACATTATCATTATCATCGTTATCATTGCCTATATTATTGATGTTGGCTATAATTCATTATTACAATTATTATTATCATTTTCTTTATAATTATTACTAGTATTAACATTAACATCATTATTAGCATTAACATTAGTTGTAGTAGTATCATCATTACTGC
>BOPN01001580.1:7500-10000 GCA_017312705.2 Penaeus japonicus
AGGGAGGTTGAGAGGGAATGGGAGAGGGAGGGAGGGAGAGAGGGAGGGAGGGAGGGAGGAGGGAGAGTTGGAGAGACAGAGAGGGAGGGAGGGAGGGAGGAGGGAGGGAGAGGGAGAGAGAGAGAGAGAGAGAGAGAGAGAGAGAGAGAGAGAGAGAGAGAGAGAGAAAGAAAGAAAGAGAGAGAGAGAAGGAAGATGGATTCATATATGGAGATAGGTAAAGGAATGGATAGATAGTGAGATAAATAGATTGAAAGAGAAAAAAAATATATATTGCTAAGCTAGACAGACAGATAGATAAACAAAGATAAACATAGATAAATAAATGAACTAAAAGAAAAATCGAAATGTAGTTTTAACTACTATAGTCCTTTCACTCCGCCGACACACCTTTTGATTTCCATTCCTATTTATCATTTCAACAAATTTAATTTCCATATCTCATCTTCATATTCATAGTCAGGGTCAAGTGGTAGTGTGTGGCAAATATGCTAATGTTTACAAAATAAAATAAAGCATGTTTGTAGTATGGCTATGGCTTAGGGAAGTCACATAAGGAATAACTGGAAATAGCATAATTTGGCCAAGGACATATACAGTAAAACAAAAATAATACGAAGGGAAATATTCAACTTAAAAATGAAATATCCAAACTGATATAAACAATAGAAATACTGGTTATGTATTTTACTGAAGGAGTGTCAGCTTACATAAACATGATCAATATAAAAACATTATCTCAAAGTTACTCTGCCGTCTCTGCAGTCTCCGACGTTGACTTCGTCTTAAAAAAAAAAAAAAAAACATATATAAAAAGTGATATACAAAGCCTTTCTGCACATATATAAAAAATGAACACTTAGAATACATAAAAAATTATATACAAAGCCTTTCTGTAATGTTTCTGATCCGAGTGCATATTGTTCTTGCCTGAGCATTTTCAGTTGCACAATGACGTCACCGCAAATTGCAATTAAGCGATCAGACCACTTTTGTCTTGCGCTGAATCATGTGCATAATCCGTGATTGTGCAAATGAATAATCAAACATGTATAATAGAGGTAATGGTAATGCTTTATCGATGAATCACCGTTTCTGACTGAGCAACCGAACAGAGGACAACCTCTCCGCTTGCTTCGTTTTCTTTACGGGGGGACTTTGAAAATTCACTCGCTACGGATAGGCAGAGGTATATAGTTAGAGAGCGATATGTGAGAAATGAAACATCCAGTCAGATAGATATGCATAAAGATTGGCGAGGAAATAAATTAAAAAATGAAAAAAAACGAAAGGTATAAGCTGAAATATCCTTCACACACATACACACACACACATACACACACACTTACACACAGGCACACACATACACACACACACACACACACACCTTCATACCAACCAACTCACACCCAGACAAATACCTCCCTCCCTCCCTCTCCCGCGCCCACAGACAGGCGCCGAGTTCAGCATACCGGAATAATGACGACAGAATGCCCGTGTTTGTAAGGCCGTTTGTGTGGGCGTGAAAGCGCCAGATTTTCCCGCTTCCGAATGATAGATTTACAGCCATCAGGGGTAAAAAGGAGGAAAATGTGAGGGTACATACTAAAGGCGTTGTCTTTGGAATTTCTTCTTTGTCTTCCTCTTCTCTCTTCCTTCGTCTTCTCGTCTCTTTCTTCTTCTTCTTCCTCTATCCTCTCTTTCGAATTTATTATCATATTCTTCTTCGGTTCTCCTTCGTTTTATTGCTTCTTTCTTCTACTTCTTATCTATCTTTCTTTCTGTTTCGTTTGTATTATCTTTTGAAATTCTGTTTTTTTTTCTTCTCTCATTTGTCATCTTGTTTATTTGTCTTGTCTATGTGTGTGTGTGTGTGTGTGTGTATATATATATATATATATATATATATATATATATATATATATATATATATATATATATATATATACTTACACATATATGTATATATATACAGCTTGTATTGTGTCAGGTATTGTGATGATATATGTGTGTGTGTATGTGAGTGTCTGTGTCTATACGTATCTGTGTATATCTGTGTATAACTGATGCTGGTATTCAGCTTCATGCTTTTCGTCATAGTCATTGTTATCATCATTGAACATCAAGTAAAATCATCAACTTAAAGTGCAACGCATATTGCACCATATATCACACACACACACACACACACACAAACACAAACACACAAACACACACACACACACACACAAACACACAAACACACACACACACACAAACACACACACAAACAATCACTCCCTCCCCACCTACCCCTACCCCTACCCTGCACCCCACCCTACCCTACCCCTACCCCTACCCCTACCCCCCCCCCTACCCCTACCCCTACCCCTACCCCTACCCCTACCCCTACCCCTACCCCTACCCCTACCCCTACCCCTACCCCTACCCCTACCCCTACCCCTACCCCCCTGCCCGGAAGAATGCACAGGAGGAAACAGTGAGGCGCAATTACAACGTT
>BOPN01001580.1:22500-25000 GCA_017312705.2 Penaeus japonicus
AGTGCGGAGGTAATTTCTCTCGGCTCCGCCCGTCGCCAGGATGCATTAACACGCCGTTACTAACGAGAGTATGTTGGCAGCTATGCGTGCGTGGCTTTCTGTTCTCTTGGTCGGCTCTCGTAATGCTTAATGCCTTCCCAGTTATGAATGTACTGGGCTTTTGTAGAATACGATTTATGCTGACATACATCGTACGTATCTCATGTGAGTTTACGTATCTTTCTCAACTTTTCCCAGTTATGTAAAACAGCTAGGCAACATCCACTTCAGATTATACGATGGTTTTCATTGCCAAAAAGTAATTACCATTGCTAATATAATCCTCGCAGCAGCCTCTTCCGCTCTTTCCCGCCAACTGATAAACTGTCCCTCTCACCCAACCACGTTACACGACCGTTAGTATAGTTAGCTCGTTCATCATTTTCCTTTCCGCAGCGGCGAGGCAGAGAACTATACCTGCTATTTGTTCCGACCAAAAGCTCCGCATAATGAGCTGTTGGTAAAGAATGGCCGTTCCCAGAGTCGATTTTTTAAAAAGACAAAACTGGTGTTGCGTTTTGTTTTTGATAAGGTTGGTTATCATGGTGTCTCAGGTTGGGTTAGTATGTGGTATCAAAGCATTGAAATGTGACGGATCTTCTTTCTCTGAAAATGGCCGATATTGCATTGTTGCTAAAACCTGCCTAAATGTTTCCACAGTTACATATATTTCGTTTTCTTTTTGCGAATATTCACGACTCGAATTTTTAAAACAACAAACATAAACAACAAAAAGCCAGCATCATAGGATCAAAGAACATATTATAAACATATGCCAGATATATTTATACAAATATATGCGTATGGTATCAAAGGCATCCGCATATTTCAAAACCTTTTGATAACTGTTTAAACTCTCATAATTCAATCACATGCAATTGCAGAGCAACTAAACACCAACAAAAAACAACAACAACAACAAACAATCACAGCAAAGTAACCGAAACGGATTGCAAATACACATTTTTTCCCCCAACTCTGCAAACAAACACAACCCAATACGCAACAACAACATCAATAACTACACCAAACAAACAAACAAACAAACAAACAAATACAAGAGCCACCACCACACAAAAACAAAAACAAAGACACGCTGTACACCATATAAATCAGCAGATCCGATCCACACTGTCACTCGGCATCACACCACACATTATGCTGGATGGTGAGAGATGATGCAATCGTGACCAAGAAGATCCATGGTGATTGATGGTGATTTACAGTGATCTTCATGAAACCGGAATGATCCTTGTCTCTGATAAATCTAGTGACGGTTTGGTATTGTTGTTAGTTCTACTACTACTAATGCTACTGCTACTACTACTATAGTTGTTGATTTGGTATTGTTGTTAGTTCTACTACTACTAATGCTACTGCTACTACTACTATAGTTGTTGATTTGGTATTGTTGTTAGTTCTACTACTACTAATGCTACTGCTACTACGACTACTACTACTACTATTATAGTTACTAGTTACTACTTCTACTACTATTACTATAACTACTACCACGATTACTTTTCTACCTACTACTACTGCTGCTACTAGTACTACGACTATTGCTACTACTAGTACTACTACTATTACTACAGCTGCCACTGCTGCTTCTACTGCCACTACTACTACTACAACAACTACTACTACCACTACTGATACTACTACTACTACTACTACCGCTACTATCATTACTACTACTACTACTACTACTACTATTACTACTACTACTACTTCTACTATTACTACTACTATTACTACTATTACTACTACTTCTACCACTATTAATATTTTTTTGGAAGAAACAAGATTAGGCCTACATCTCCATTACTTACTTAACGTATTGCATGCAAATTTCACCAATACTCTTCGCCTTCTCCTTCGGCTTTTTATGTTTAGATGTTTTTGTCTGTTTGCATGCGTTTCTGTCTGTCGTTTTCCGTTTTTCTGTCTTCTCCCCCTATTCTGTTACTTCCCTTCCTCTCATTCTCTTCCTTTCTATCTCTCTCTCTCTCTATTTGTCTCTCTCCCTCCCTCCCTGCTTGTTTCTGACTCTCTCTCTCTTTCCTTTCCTTCTTTCTTATCTCTCATTCTTCCCGTCTACCATATCATCTCTTTCTATTTCTCTCTCTCTCTCTCTCTCTCTCTCTCTCTCTCTCTCTCTCTCTCTCTCTCTCTCTCTCTCTCTCTCTCTCTCTCTCTCTCTATCTATCTCTCTCTCTCTCTCTCTCTCTCCTTACTATCCTCCTCATCCGTCTCCTCACCCCCCCCCCCCCTACCTCCTTCTCATTTCCCTCCGCTCTCTCCTTTATCTCCAAGGAATTCACTAATCTTTTCCGCGTTCATCTACTCGGTCTAACTTACCGTAATAGACTGGTCTCACGATAGGAAATGATCAGCGCAAATACATTGAAAAATGTCCGTTACATGATTTGACTTCTTCTTATCTTTTATATCTCGTTTG
>BOPN01001580.1:55000-73689 GCA_017312705.2 Penaeus japonicus
TCATGACTACAGAAGCAACTATCAAGCCACGTAGTTCCAGAAGCAGCTCCAGCATTCACATGATCGTATAAACACAAATGGAAATGAGTGGCTGCGTTTAGTTACCAACTTGCGTTATATAGAAAGACACTGTTTTGTAAACACCACTAAGAGAACGTAAGACTCAGAGCAGAAGATAATTTATCAAGCACACTCTTGGCTATAAAGTACTGCATGTGTAAGAGCTATCTTCTCCGCCTAGCAGATTGTTCCCCAGGTGCTGAGCTCATCAGGCAGAGCTGTAAGCAATATTGTAAATAACGAATGCATGGAGATATGTTACTAGGGGGAGTTATACATCAATTCTATGATAAACTAAGTGGACCGACTAACTGTAGCAGCGTGCAATGCAACAGGCAAATTGTCGACATAGATCTCGGAATACCTGTTGCTGAAATCTCAAGAGTTGTCATAAATTCTAGTTAGGGAAATTTAACCGGCTTTACACACACACACACACGCCTAGAAGACTGGAAGCTTTAGTATATGGAACTAAGGTTAATTTACATACAAAACATTTCCTCATTATTCTTATAACACTGTTAGGTAATAACTGCGAAAATAGGGCAAGACTGTTTGCTTGTGTAAATAACTTTGATGATGAATTTTGTAGACTCTGATATACAGTCTGCAATAAACCCTAGCAAATCACAGTGCTGAAAGTAATGAAAAGAAACTTTCAGACTAACTACCGTGAGGTTCAAAGGATTATGCAAATACTCCATTATCCAGAGATACTAAATGACATATCACATCCAAAGTTTGCAATGCTAAAATGTAGTCATCACTACAGCAATGAAACTGTAAGTGGACCTGACACGCGTGTGCAATTTGCCTGAAACAAAACTATAAATATTGCCGGGGAATCCGTGGGTCGTAGGGTTCTGATACAAAAGATTCACGTCATACGTACAAGGCTGTTTCGCTATGAATCATATTGTTACAAAAGGTTTAGTTGAATCAATTTTCTGGATGGTACAGCAACATGCCTGTTATTTGAATTGCCTTTGCATGAACCTGATAATTTGCGTGTTCGTATTGGTTAGTTTATATATATGTATTCATTATGCAGATATGCAGACACACGCACATGCTCACACGAATGAGCGTGTGCACATATGCGAACAACATCAACACCAAAAAGTGCACACACGCCCGTTCGTTAGCCAAACAAGACAATAACGTTTGTTGAAAAAGAAACTTTTGCTGTATTCCCCCTAAAAACAAACAAACAAACAAACAAACAAAAAACAACAACTCTAAATTGTAATTCATGGTATGTATTTGTAGGGATTATAGAGTATGTTTTATCTCTCTCTCTCTCTCTCTCTCTCTCTCTCTCTCTCTCTCTCTCTCTCTCTCTCTCTCCTTCTCTCTCTCTCTCTTTCTCTAACCCTCTCTCCTTCTCTTCCCCCTCTCTCTCATATCTAATCTTTATCAAGGAAAGTCATTCGCTGAGAGATGGGGTCGACTGACCCCATCTGAATTGCCAAATTAACCTCGCTAATTCTTGTTCGCAATTTCCTCTTCGCTTCTGGTAAATATTATTGACTGACCTTGTTCTATATAAAGCTTTCGATTTCGTTTATGATTTTTCTTTCTTTCTTTTCATCGTTGTCATCAGAAGTTAGACCCGGCGTCTAAAAAAGCTGGGCATGTTTTAGGTTATTCCTCTTTGGAAAGTTCAATCTCAATTACGTCATATATATTTAAATCAGCATGAAACAATACCAAACAGACATACGTTCACAAAGACCTAAAGGGAAAAACAAATAAAACAGATACAAAACAAACCGCAAAAATACGAATACCAACTCATAAAAACAACAACAACGAACGAACCCGAATCGCAATTGAACAAACTCCCTAAAAGAACGAAGAAATCTCGAAACTCAAGGAAACAAACATGGGCCCCATCAATCACAAAAATATCACCCCGCTAAAGTTAGCGAAGTTTCCCCCCTCCCGCCTCCTTCGTCCTTGAATCGAAAACGGGACCGAATTAGGAGTCGAGGCCCCGCCAATATGTCGCGCCAAATTTATGACATGTGGCAAAATATCACTTCTTCTGGCACCGAGAAATTGGTCACTTGAGGTTTGCTTCAAGATGTTATCACGGTGTTGACGACCGGTGAAGTGCACGTGTACCTTGACGAGGCGCCGGAACAAGACTGGCGCGACGGAGAATCAGTTGCTATTTTATGAGGTCTGGATTTTTCTTTCTTTTATAATATCTCGTTATTTTAGGATTTATAAGCATTTATGCTATTTCTGTACCCTTTTCTCTCTCTCTCATATGTATGTGTGTGTGTGTGTGTATGTGTATATATATGTGTGTTTGTGTCTGTGTGTATGTCTGTGTGTGTGTGTGTGTGTTATGTGTGCATGTGTTGTTACTTAATCTACGTGTCTGTCTCTATGTCGATCTACCTATCTATCTGTCTATCAAGAAATCATTCTATCTGTCAGTCTCTGCACTTATCCATACACTCATATACCCACACAGCAAAAGATTTCTGTGAGGAATATTGAGGATTTCATATTCCGCCTTAACGAGGTGGACTATGCAACTCGCATTGCCTGTTGATGAGAAATTGTACAATCGTAACTTGTATTTGATATAGATGGTGTCTGTCAAATGTAGGGTTTGGGTTGAGGGAAATATGCTTCAGTTCCTCACCGCTCAAATAGACCAGTTTCCCTCCCTCCCCCCCTCCCTCCCCCCCTCTCTCTCTATTGCTCTCTCTCTCTCTCTCTGTCTCTGTCTATGCCTCTCTCTCTCTCTCTCTCTCTCTCTCTCTCTCTCTCTCTCTCTCTCTCTCTCTCTCTCTCTCTCTCTCTCTATCTATCTATCTATCTATCTTTCTATCTCTATGTTTCTCCCCCTCCCTTCCCCCTCTCTCTCCTTTTCTCCCTCTCTCTTTATTTCAAAACAATACCTAAAACCTTTTTCTTCTTCATTTTCGTCTTCTTCCTTGTGTTGAAGTGATAATCGTACCTCACTTCGCCCTCCTTTTCCTCGGAAGTGAAGCCGAAGCTATTTCACGGCCTCACTTCCGAAGCAACAGTTGCAATGATTTTTTTGTTGCCCTTTCTGCATTTTTCATGACTTGGATCTGTGCGTTGTTTCTTTGCCTTGTTGGCTTGCTGTGCTTGCTAGATTGGTGGTGCTTGATTCCTTCTTGTCGACTTATCTTTGCTTGTTAACGCTTTAATGCTTTTTTGTTGATCTATCTATCGCCTAGTTTCAGTTGACTTACAAGGTTGGCATTGCATGGTCTTCAATTCCCCATCTTTCCGTCTGCCTCCTGTATTCCTGGTCAAACCGTCTTCCCAAACTACCTTCCTTCCCTGTCATGCTTCAGGTGATAACCGTGATTGCAACTGGATATCATGATGCAAGGCCTCGTCACGACCAGCTATGGATCCAACCCTTCGCTTGCCTTTGCAGTTATTAAATTTTTTTTCTTCTACCGTTTCAGTGCCATTTATGCTGGTTAGCGCGGTTCCCCTCGGCCTTCTGCTGCCGAGGGGAACTCCCTTCTGCTGAGTCTGTTCATCTCGGACAGTTCTTGCTTCTTCACCTTCATCTCCCCCTCCATCTTTTCCAATTTATTCCCCATCTTTCCCCACCTTCTTTAAACTCTTCCCCACCTTCTTCTCCCCCTCCATCTTTTCCACCTTATTCCCCATTTTCCCCACCTTCTTTAAACCCTTCCCCACCTTCTTCACATTCTTCTCATTCTTCTTCACCTTATTAGTCTTCCCCATCTTCTCCACCATCTCCACCTCCTCCACTTTTTTTCCCACCTTCTCCGCCTTCCCCATCTTCTCCTCCACTTTTTTTCCCACCTTCTCCGCCTTCCCCATCTTCTCCTCCACTTTTTTTCCCACCTTCTCCGCCTTCCCCATCTTCTCCTCCACTTTTTTTCCCACCTTCTCCGTCTGCTTCAACTAGTGCTATTCGCCAGCCGCACTTGCTTCTAAAGCTTAACATCAATTTTTCCACAGTATCACTCTCGGGCAACAAAGAACTGGTCAAATAATCTACCTGCGAGTTATCTGCCAGCTGACTATGCTCTATCAAACTCATTATCTTTATACACACAAAATCAGCAACTTCATTCAGATCATCGATCAACAGCAGCTTTCTGAAATAGTAATATTTTCTTTAGCACCATCAGCATTGAAAAGTTGAACCTCCTCTACTTTATACAAAATGAGACCCATTACGCAACAATATAACAGGTTGAAAGACAAATTCACAACAAAAACTGAACATTTAGCATCCCTTGGAACGGTTCGGGGTACGTCCAGTGCAGTAGTGCGGCTGGATAATAAAGCCGATTTCCCACGTAGATGGGAGATAGGTGACAATTAACATACATACCAGTATGAGCTTGACCAAACCGTCGTGCGAGTTGGAGCCAAACACGAACAGGGGGATGCACATTTGCTTACCAAAAATGATACAGTTCAATGATTCACCCTTCTCCTTAACACTGCAATGGATAAGCGGCATTCTCAGAGATGAAGATACGCTTCCTGAGTAGAGGCATCATGGTCGTGTTATTACTGCGCAACAGATCAACTCATAGAAGATCACCTGGAAAGGATACATTATCAACAACAATAACCCTATGAATTAATCGTTTCCCAGATTTTTCAAATCTCAATATCCAACTCTTCAGCAGGAACTCTTTCCCACGAGACTCCTCTAAGACCTCGAGCTGCAATAAAAAGTCCCCTGCAGGGTGAAAGATGTATCTGGCATAACTACTCTCAATAAGGTTACCTGACTCCCTGTGTCCAAGCTGAAGTTCGGCACCAGTTTCCCCTCTATGTTCATTGCAACAGTTGGTCATCCATGTAAGTGGCTGTCGGATTATTTTGGTTGTTGCTCATTGAACTGCACTCTGGACCCTGCCCCTAGGGTATGGCTCTTCTCCCGATGCAGCAGGCCCCATTCCGCTCGGACTCATTTGAAGGGACATTCTCTCCCTGGAAATGCCCTTCCTGACGGCACGCCCAACACGTACACAGGCAGTTGCTTTCCTAAATTGATCTGCTTGCCGAGATGGTCGTCGTGGTACAAGTCCAAAAGATCGTGAAACGTTATCCTGGGAAGATGCATCAATTCCTGCTACTCCACTCCCAGATCTTGCAGATGAGGAATAGACGAGTTGGCCCTTCTTCCCCTGCCCGGATGCCCACACGTGCATTCCATACCCACTTGATCGTGTCCACTACCAGTTGTTGCAGGGGAGCATTTTCCGACCCATGGCACACATCTCCTTGTCAGCCTGGAAGATTCTTGCAAAAGAGCCTCTTAATCAGCTCATCTGGTTACAACTGCAGTAGGGTAGTCTCAGACACCTTGATAAACTGCCCTTCAAAGGTAATATAAAAGTCTAAGAGGCAGACCACTTGTGAGGCGGTGCTCATGGAGGAGACGGAAAAAATCACTAGTAGAGCTTGTTCCTCGGAACTTCTGGCGTAGTTTTGTCTTGAAGTTGCCCCAGTCACGTATGCTGTCGAAAATAGAGCTATTTATAATGAGATCTGCTGGTCCGCAACAGAATGCCCTGGCATTTCTGATGAAGGTGTCGTCTGTACGTGGATTAGAGAGATTTTCAATTTATCATCTCTCTCATCTCTTGGTTACGTGAGGTTGGGAGATGCTGGTGTATCACCTGAGAACTTTGGAATGGGCTCCTTTTCCATGTAGACAGCAACCCTTGTTGAATGCTGATCAACAGGCTCACAATTTTGAGATGAAGATCCGCCAGAATGTAGATCCGTAAATCTCGTTCTTGTTCTTACATGAACTGGTGTTTGCCTTGGGCTTGGTGTAAGGCGTTATACTTGGTGTGATTGATTGTAGAGCTTCTCTCAGCGAACGGTTTGCCTCTGCCACAACAGCTCTATCCTTGGCTCTGTGGATTGCAAGGCGGTCTCCTCTTGAAGTGTTGCGCGGTCTCTCTCAATGCAGCCATCCCTTAAGTACTCTGCTCCTCCATCTGACGCATTGCATCGTCACGAAGCTGACGATCATGTACGGATTGCGCCTCTAAAATTCGATTTCTTTCCATTAAGCTTCGGATTGTTCTTCGCTTTTCATCCGATCTTTTCCATTTTTGCTTCCAAGAGCCCTAGTTTTTTCGTCACTTGTACCATTTCTTCTTTCTGCATTTGCTTCTCTTCTCATATACCGCTCCTCCCACTCAACGGTCTGTGCCTTCAGAGTCGAGATCAAGTACAGATAGCTCTTCATAGGTGCTGATTTCCGCGTCTAGTAACCCTTCTACCAGAGCAGTTGCACCGCTTCCGGCGTTCCTCACCTTCCAAGGCCGGCGCAGAATGTGATGTGTCGGTGCCAGCTTTCTTCTCGAACCATCATGAAAGTTAACTTAACGTAGATTAAAGGAAATTAAACTGTCAGTAAATCATTTGTCTATGCACTATACTGTTTATACACCCGGTTACACCGACTTTAACACTATCCATACAGACATTCGCCCTAAAGAAATCAGTCTGCATGATAAATATTGTTGCAAACACCATACCCTGGAGAATAAGACATTACGTAGGCACAACTAATATAAAAAAACAAAATCATCAAAATTTATCTAAAATGTGAGAAAACATTGTGCAAAAATAAACAAGACAATTATATGTAAGAACACGCACGAATAAAAGAGAACACAGAACACTATATATATGTAATAAATATATAATAATACACGAGTTTGATTCCCTTTGGCCGGCGTTGGTCCGTCAGAAGGCAACTTTAAAACAATAAGCTCCTGGCTAATTCAACTACCCACTAGACATGATACCATAAGGCAGGCTGTCACGTGGCTCAATTGTGAGAGCCAGTGCCAGACATCTAATGTAATAAATCCACGGGATGTTTCATCAGATTTCATTTAATATTTCCCGAGCTCATATTAATCATTTTCTGCAAATATTAAAACGGACTCATTTGTGGTAGCGCGTGAGTCGACTTAAGCATGAAATGAAGGCGGCCAAGAGGGAATCTAATAGTGAAGGTATTAAACTGACAATAATGCAAGCAGAAATATTACCTTATTTAGGTTCTACACTCGAATTCCTTATCTGCCATAAGCACAAGTTCAGACAAATAATTATAGTCTCCAAGTAGGCGTGTGTGCGTGTGCGTGTGTGCGTGTGCGTGTGCGTGTGCGTGTGCGTGTGCGTGTGCGTGTGCGTGTGGGTGTGGGTGTGGGTGTGGGTGTGTGTGTGTGCGTAGACGTGAGTAGAAGAGGATTTTGTTTGGCAGCACTTCCCTCGTATAAATTAAAAGAAAGAAATAAGACAACTAAAACGGAAGAAATTAAAGAAAACAACGAGTTCTGGTGTTTCTCAGGTGGCAGCGTACATATATACAATCAATATAATTGTCTTTACCCTTATCATCTCTCCACAGGTCACAGATGAACTCCACTGGCGAGGTGAGCCGTTACAAAGTGGAATATTAAAAGTAACACTCAATATCTAAAACACAACAAAAAATGGCGACAGCGTGTCGTCCTGGCGAGCCCCAGCGTGCCCTCTCTCTGTCTCAAGTGTTTCTCTGTGTCTCCCTCTGTCTGTGGCGGGCTTCTCTTCAGGTGCGCGTTTTCACCTGTGCGAACTAGAGCCCGCGAAAAGTTACTTAACGAACTGCCCGTGCATTTTCTGCGCAGATATGCGTGCAATATTTTCAGGTGTCAATATTATTTTCCAGAACCATTTTCAACTGGTTTTGTAAGCCCAGTATCCATAAGAAGGGTGACGCTCAGCGCAGGAGATCGTCTGCAAGGGTCACCTGCCTCGCCTGTGAGACCAGACTGTGCTTCCCCATCTTCTATGCTCCAGTATGGATGCCCGACTGCAAATTCGATCACGACAATACGATATCAAAGAATCTTCAGCTCATATAGCAATTATAATGATGATAATAAGATGATAATAAATGTCAGTAGTTCCTCTAATATTTATCTCTGCATAGTAGTAAACACCGTGTCTTCCCAAGTATTAAAGCAAGGAAAGCAAAATAGAATAAGAAAGGCACGAAAATATAAAAATATCGTCATGAGATAGAAAGGTCTTCTCATTTCCATTGGAATTGCTCATGATAATTCTATGGATAACACAAACCGAGTTTCAAATACATCCATTTCATAGATTATAGTCTATGTGAGTATTCATTCTCAATTGTGATATACTAGATGATACATCCTAATGACCATGAGCCTAATCTTTTAAAGCTTGTTCACGCCTGTTAGAAAATAAAGGATCAAGCTATAAAAATAAGTTATATGATGTGAAAGTAAATAAAAAAACAGTAATCTGCGGACCAAACTAAACAAAAAAACAGTAATGAAAAACCGAACATATTGACATATTTGATAAAGTGTGAATGGATCGTGAATCACTTTGAATGGACTCTGGCAAGTAGTGCTGAGCGTATTGCCAGAGCCAGACAACCGGAATTTACAACTCATGTTGATCACCTGAGAATATGCCATGAAGCACTGAATCCTTTGTTCGTCGTCGTCTCGAATGACTGGCACTCTCTTTTTGGCAGCAGTATACAAGCTCATGACTACAGAAGCAACTATCAAGCCACGTAGTTCCAGAAGCAGCTCCAACATTCACATGATCTTATAAACACAGATGGAAATGAGTGGCTGCGTTTAGTTACCAACTTGCGTTATATAGAGAGGCACTGTTTTCTAAACACCACTAAGAGAACGTAAGACTCAGAACAGAACAGAATTTATCAAGCACACTCTTGGCTATAAAGTACGGCATATGTAAGAGCTATCTTCTCTGCCTAGCAGATTGTTCCCCAGGTGCTGAGCTCATCAGGCAGAGTTGTAAGCAATATTGTAAATAACACCTACATGGAGATATGTTACTAGGGGGAGTTATACATCAATTTTATGATAAACTAAGTGGACCGACTAGCTGTAGCAGCGTGCAATGCAACAGGCAAATTGTCGACATAGATCTCGGAATACCTGTTGCTGAAATCTCAAGAGTTGTCATAAATTCTAGTTAGGGAAATTTAGCCGGCTTTACACACACACACGCCTAGAAGACTGGATGCTTTAGTATATGGAACTAAGGTTAATTTACATACAAAACATTTCCTCATTATTCTTATAACACGCGCACCCGACATGTAAAAACGTCACATTATTTAAAGACCTACAGGAAATGCAGACCATTATAACTCCATAAGGAGATACAGTGGCTGGTCTACCGAGCTATGAAATGCAGTATCCTTAATGCTAGCCGGACCGAGGACATACTGATGCCACTCTGAAGAGCATGTTCAGCGTTGTGAGTCAGCACGTCTCTTTCACCACCTTATTAGATCTTTCAACCATCCCATTAGCTTGTGGGTGACATGCAATGGTAAGATGAGTCTTAGTTTTGACAATATCACATACCTGAGTAAATAATCTATTAGTAAACTCACACCCACCATCCATTCAGGTATTGTAAGGACCAAAAATTGTTAGAAAGTCATTAATATAAGCTTCGGCAATCACCTCTGCTTCCTTAAATGGGACTTGGAATCAATTGTAAAAAACCAAGTACGATGGTCAATCAAACAAGAATATACCTATATCCACCATTCGACTGGCCACAATCCACAAGATCAGCTGACAACTTTCTTGAAAATGGAGCCGATAATTTGGGGCAGCAGCCAAAGGGGGCCCTATGTGGAGTAATTTTCTTTTTCTCGCGATGATAAGTTGCAAAATAAGAAGTAGAATATAATCTTTAAATATCCTCACGAATAAATAGGAAATAAAATAGTCCCTTAACTTTGATAGGTCCGAAATATACCAGGATGGGAATACACTGGTTATGTGCAAGTTTGCCAGCTGTACAAAGTGAACGAGGAACGACCAACTGATGCACCTCATGTCCAGGTAACTCACGGATGTGATAAAGAAAGCCATTCTGCAAAGAAAATTCCTCCAGGGTTAAAGGTAGCTTTTTTTTGCACGCTCCTTTCCTCTAGATACCCAATAATCTCTAAAAGCAATGGGTCTTTAATTTGTTCCTCCCGCACTGCAATCGGGTCAACATCGGCAAGATCGACTTGCCCTATAGCACGAGATAACATATCAGTGTTTTTAAGTTGGACTCCGTTATAGACGATCTAAATTGGTAATGGGAGAGCCTACAGGTCAGTGACATACGAGGACTTTTTGTCTTCCTCGTAAAAACATAAACCAATGGGCGATGATCAGTATAGACGATAAATTGTCTACCATAAATGTAAGGATCAAATGCCCTTACTCCTTCTACCACAGCCAGAGCTTCGGCATCTGTTGCAGAATAGCGTGTTTTGGCTTCCTCGGGAAGTTTACGGGAAAAGTATGCAACTGCAGCAGGATTACCATCAGCGTCCCTCTGCATTAAACAAGCACCAATAGCTGTTTGCGACGCATCTGTATGTACCTCAAAGGGATCGTTAAAACGAGGTTTCTGTAATATAGGCGCAGAGGCTAGCTTACCCTTTAAAGACTGAAATGCTTCCTGCTCACGAGTACCCCAACTGGAATGGGAAGATTCTTCTTTAAAAGCAGGTTTTCAATGGTGCTGTTATAGCAGCATATTTAGGTATATGTTTCCTAAAGAAACCAGAAGCGCCAAGAAAACGGCGCACGCCCTTTGGGAGTCTTGCGGAGGTGGCATGTTCACAATGCTACGTACCTTGTCAGGGTCTGGCAATATACCTTCAGGGGTCACTTTAAATCCAAGGAATCGAAACTCCTGCACTGCAAACTCGCATTTTGACATGTTAAGCTTGAAACCAGCATTATCAAGAACTCTTAGCGTTTCCTCAAGCTGTACAAGATGTGATGCGAAATCAGGGCTGTAAACTACAACATCATCTAAATAAGTGTAAAGTGTGGGCCAAGTGGGCATCCTGGGAAAGTATCATATTCATAGGTGCGTTGGAATGTTGTTGGTGCTGTGGAAAGCCCAAAAGGCATTCGGCGAAACTGAAAAAGACGGTAGCCGTCGCTGAAAGCAGTTTTAGGCTTATCAGAAGGATCTACAGCCACTGACCAGTATGCAGAACGGCTATCAAGAAGGGAAAAGACCTGAGTGTCTCTGAGCTCATCCATTAAGCTCATCAATCTCTTGAAGAGATGGTGTATCAGCAATAGTCACTGCATTCTAAGTTACGGTAATCCACGCAGAAACGCAAGGTCCCATCTTTCTTTTTGACTAACACTACAGGAGATAGCCATGGAGATGTTGATGGTTCAATAATGCCAGCTTTAATCATGTCATCACATTCTTTACGGATCTTTTGTTTAGCTGACTCTGGTAGACGCCACTGCCTAGTGCATATTGGATTTGTATCTTTCGTCATGATCTTATGAGTTACACCAGGAACTAAGCCTACTTGTGTCTTATCCCCTGAGAAGAGAGATGGAACTTAGCTAGTAACAGTTCTTCTAATCGTCAAATGTTTCGAGTTAAGATGCACCGCCCAGCGATGGTCCAGCAAATAACATCCTCACTGTCTGCTTCAACTAGTGCTAATTCCGCCATTGCACTTGCTTCTAAAGCAGCATCAATTTTTCCCACAGTATCACTCTCGGGCAACAAAGAACACAATTCATCATCTACCCAAGTAGGTGCATTCGGCCAGCTGGAAGACCATGCTCTCTATCAAACTCGTCCTCTTCCCACACAAAATCAGCAACTTCATTCCGATCATCCAAATCAACAGCAGCTTTTTCTGAAATAGTAATATTTTCTTTAGCACCATCAGCATTGAAAAGTTGAACCTCCTCTGCTATACAAAAATGAGACCCATTACGCAATGTAACAGGTTTAGAAGACAAATTCACAACAAAAACTGAACATTTAGCATCCCTTGGAACCACGAGGGTTCGGGGTACGTCCAGTGCAGTAGTGCAGCTGGATATCAAAACCGATTTCCCACGTAGATGGGGAGATAGGTGACAATTAACATACATACCAGTATGAGCTGGACAAACCGTCGTGCGAGTTGGAGCCAAACGAACAACAGGGGGATGCACATTTGCTTGCAAAAATGATACGAGTTGCAATGATTCACCCTTCTCATACTGCAATGGATAAACGGCATTATCGAGATGAAGATACGCTTCCTGAGTAGAGGCATCATGTATGATCTTATAATTCATTCTGCGCAACAGATCAACTCCGACAAGAAGATCACCTGGAAAGGATACATTATCAACAACAATAACCCTATGAATTAATCGTTTCCCAGATTTTATCCAAATCTCAATATCCAACTCTTCAACCACAGGAAGCTCTTTCCCCGAGACTCCTCTAAGACCTCGAGCTGCAATAAAAGTCCTACGGGGTGAAAGATGTGCAACAGCTTCCTTTCTCAATAAGGTTACCTGATTTCGTGTCAATGAAGGTTCGTATTGGATTTCCTCTATGTTCATTGCAACATATCGTCCATAAGGGCTACTATGTCCGGTTATTTGGTTGTTGCTCATTGAACTGCACTCTGGGACCCTGCCCCCTAGGGTATGGCTCTTCTCCCGATGCAGCAGGCCCCATTCCGCTCGGGATGTTGAGAAAGGGACATTCTCTCCGGAAATGCCCTTCCTGACGGCACGCCCAACACGTACGAGCAGTTGCTTTCCTAAATTGATCTGCTTGCCGAGATGGCTGTCGTGGTACAAGTCCAAAAGATCGTGAAACTATCCTGGAAGGTACATCAATTCCTGCTACTCTACTCCCAGATCTTGCAGATGAAGGGAATAGACGAGTTGGCCCTTCTTCCCCTGCCCGGATGCCCACACGTGCATTCCATACCCGCTGCGTCGTGTCCACTCAGTTGCTGTGGTGTATACTGACATGGAAAATACACTTCCCCCTTAACCAGCCTGAAGACCTTGCAAAAGAGCCTCTTAATAAGCTCATCTGGATCCCCAACCTGCAGTAGGGTAGTCTCGAACACATCTTGATAAACTGCCCCTTCAAGGGTAATATAAAAGTCTAAAGGGGCTTGACCACTTGTGAGGCGGTGTTCATGGAGGAGACGGAAAAAATCACTAGTAGAGCTTGTTCCTCGGAACTTCTGGCGTAGTTTTGTCTTGAAGTTGCCCCAGTCACGTATGCTGTCGAAAATAGAGCTATTTATAATGAGATCTGCTGGTCCGCGACAAGATGCCCTGGCATTTCTGATGAAGGTGTCGTCTGTACGTGATTGTAGAGATTTTCAATTTGGCGTGACCACTTCTCTATCTCTTGGTTACGACGAAGAGGTTGGGATGCTGGTGTATCACCTGAGAACTTTGGAATGGGCTCCTTTTCCATGTAGACAGCAACCCTTGTTGAATGCTGATCAACAGGCTCACAATTTTGAGATGAAGATCCGCCAGAATGTAGATCCGTAAATCTCGTTCTGGTTCTTACTTAGAACTTGTGTTTGGCTCGGCTTGTAGGCGTTATACTTGTGTGATTGATTGCAGAGCTTCTTCTCAGCGAACGGTTTGCCTCTGCCACAACAGCTCTATCCTTGTCAGCTTGAATGCGGTGAGCGGTCCTCACCTCTTGAAGTGTTGCGCGGTCTCTCTCAATCGCAGCTTCCCTTAAAGTACTCTGCTCCTCCATCTGACGCATTGCATCGTCACGAAGCTGACGATCATGTACGGATTGCGCCTCTAAAATTCGATTTCTTTCCATTAGAAGCTTCAGTTGTTCTTCGCTTTTCATCCGATCTTTTTCCATTTTTGCTTCCAAGAGCCTGATTTTTTCGTCACTTGTCTTCCTTTCTTCTTCTGCCTTTGCTTCTCTTCTCATATACCGCTCCTCCCACTCAACGGTCTGTGCCTTCAGAGTCGAGATCTGGTCAGATAGCTCTTCATAGGTGCTGATTTCCGCGTCTAGTAACCCTTCTACCAGAGCAGTTGCACCTTCCGGCCGTTCCTCACCTTCCAAGGCCGGCGCAGAATGTGATGTGTCGGTGCCAGCTTTTCTTCCTCGAACCATCATGAAAGTTCACTTAACGTAGATTAAAAGGAAATTAAACTGTCAGTAAATCGTTGTCTATGCACTATACACTGTTCATACTGCGGTTACACCGACTTTAACACTATCCACTTTAGACATTACGCCCTAAAGTAATCAGTCACCATGTTAAATATTGTTGCAACACCTGCACCCTGGAGAATAAGACATTACGTAGGCACAACTAATATAAAAAAAAGTAAAAATCATCAAAATTTATCTAAAATGTGAGAAAACACTTCATTACCAAAAATAAAACAAATAATTATATACTTAAGAACACGCACGAATAAAAGAGAACACAGAACACTATATATATGTAATAAAGATATAATAATACACCAAGGTTTGATTCCCTTTGGCCGGCGTTGGTCCGTCAGAAGGCAACACAAAACAATAGCTCCTGGCCATTCATCCACCACTGAACACCGATGCCACCAAGAGCAGGCTGTCACGGCTGGCTCAATTGTGAAGGCCAGTGCCGGACATCTAAATATAATAAATCCACGGGATGTTTCATCAGATTTCATTTAATATTTCCCGAGCTCATATTAATCAAGTACTTTTCCTGCAAATATTTGAAACGGACTCATTTGTGGTAGCGCGTGGTCCGACTTAAGCATGAGGCAAGTGGCCAAAAGGGAATCTAATAATTAGAGTATTAAACTGACAATACGTACAGAACTTATAATCCTATTTATGTTCTACACTCGAATTCATTATCTGCCATAAGCACAAGTTCAGACAAATAATTATAGTCTCCAAGTAGGCGTGTGTGCGTGCGTGTGCGTGTGCGTGTGCGTGTGCGTGTGCGTGTGCGTGTGCGTGTGCGTGTGCGTGAGTGTATGTGTGTGTGTGTGGGTGTGTGTGTGTGCGTAGACGTGAGTAGAAGAGGATTTTGTTTGGCAGCACTTCCCTCGTATAAATTAAAAGAAAGAAAATAAGACAACTAAAACGGAAGAAATTAAATAAAACAACTGAGTTCTCTTGGTGTTTTACTCCGGGAGTGGCAGCGTACATATATACAATCAATATAATTGTCTTTACCTTATCATATCCTCACAGGTCACAGATGAACTCCACTGGCGAAGGTAGGCCGTTACAAAAGTGGAATATTAAAAATAACACTCAATATCTAAAACACAACAAAAATGCTGGCGACAGCGTGTCGTCCTGGCGAGCCCCAGCGTGCCCTCTCTCTGTCTCAAGTGTTTCTCTGTGTCTCCCTCTGTCTGTGGCGGGCTTCTCTTCAGGTGCGCGTTTTCACCTGTGCGAACTAGAGCCCGCGAAAAGTTACTTTTACGAACTGCCCGTGCATTTTCTGCGCAGATATGCGTGCAATATTTTGAGGTGTCAATATTATTTTCCAGAACCATTTTCAACTGGTTTTGTAAGCCCAGTATCCATACGAAGGGTGACGCTCAGCGCAGGAGATCGTCTGCAAGGGTCACCTGCCTCACGCCACCTTGTGAGACCCATTTCCTTGCTTCCCCATCTTCTATGCTCCAGTATGGATGCCCGGCTGCAAATTCGATCACGACAAATTGATAATAGCAAGTAAGAAAATACCTGGAATAGGAAAATGAGACTTACGGAATGATTCTACCTTGACGTATTATTTTGGGACAATCTATGGGTTAAATAGTTAAACAAAACCATTTAGACTTATAGAATTGTTGTCTAAGGTTGGTAGTGGGTCAAATTCATCTAGAAAAGACGACGTTTCACACATTTTTCATCTTTTGAGCGAATATGTTCAATAATCTTGGTAACAATGCTCTTGCCTTCGGATGTTCCCTTTTGTTAGGCCATTGTTTTCTCAGTATCATTAATAATAGTAGTAATTATATGAATCATTGACATTTGCCGTACGTGGCAATGCAACTACTTTTCGACAGGTATTCACTCCCTAATTCTCTCTTTCTTTCCCTCTCAATATCTCCGGCTGACACCCCACGCCCACGCTTATGACCACGCTTACTGACCTCCCGCCGCCGTCCACAGTTAAGCGTTCGGGAATGAACTTCAGGGACATCGTGATCGACGGGGCTTGGCAGTATTTTTCCAATGCAACAGGAAGGTTTTACGACGTAGAGGAAGGGAGCAATGTCACTCTTGCTTGCTTCCGTTTATTCAGGGAAACCCGTTGGGAAACCCCGCCTTCAGCCAATAAGATTATGTAGAATCAGTATGCGTATTCTTATGGTCATCACCGTACACCATCATTACCGTTATTATTGTTTTTATCATTACCATCATTATCACTATTATAATTATTACTATTATGATCATTAGCATCATTATGATAACCATTACTTTCATTATAATTTTCAGCATTTTTTAATGATTATTAGTGTTATTATTCTTAGTATGAAACTTATCATTATTATAATTGTTACTACCATCATTATCTTTATTGTTATTATTGTTATGATTTTTGTTATTATCATACGTATCATTATTGCTAATAATAGGCAGTAGTAATATTACTATCATTATCATTTTATATTATTATCATATTTACATCATATTTACATCATTAGTTTTATTTTCATTTCATTTTATCATAATTATTACTATCATAGTTATTATCATAATTGCTATCTTCATCTTACCGCTGCAATTATTATCATCAGTATTATTATTGATATTAATATCACTGTTATTATCATCATTTTCATTATTATACTCTTTACTATCATTATTATCTATATCATCACCATTAATATCGTTCCTATTATCAGTCTTATCACTGCCATGGCAATCATTATGATTATAATCATTATTACCTTTATCATTACTATGCTTATCATTCTGTTCATTAAATGATGCATTATCATTAATTATTGTTAACATTACTATTATTATCATCGTTATCTTTATTACCATTACTAATATTAGTTATTAATATTCTTGATTTATACTTTATTGCTGTTAGTTTCATTATTGTTATCATTATTATCATTACCATCATTATATTCTATTATTACTATTATTATCATCACAATCATTTGCATCATTGTTGTTAACTTAGTCATTATCAATATAATTATTATCACTTATTATCACTATCATTACCAGTATCATCGTTGTTGATATCATAATTTTGCGTTTTTTTATTAGTGTTTTCATTATTATCATCATTATGATCATTATCATCATAACATTGGCTACTGCCACATCATCATCATCATTATCTTTTCGCCCCACTCTCTTGTCATTATCATTATCGCACTTAATATTTAGGTCCCACAAAAGCTTAATCATTTTCCCAACACACTCTTAAGCATGTGCTCATATCACTTCTTCCTTTCTAATTCATACTTCTCACACAATTTCCTGTCTATCACTTTTGTAACAATGTCGTGCCATCTCTTACTTTCTTTTGGTACCAATTTCTTGTATTCACTTACTAAATGGGACGCGCTTTCATTTTTCTCATCACATCCTACACATTCGGAGACGGAACTGTTTGCTGACGTTTGGCACAATTCGCCATCAGCGTAGCACACAAAGAGCTTCTTCCTGGATCTTCAGATCAGCTGTCCTCGTCTAGCCATGTCCAAGCTCCCTTTTCATCCGTTTCTGGTTTCTGGCATTTCTCGAGCAAATTAGTCGTACCTTTTTTGCGATTCCATTGCCTCTCACTTTCACTATGCTAAGATGGTTCGAAATTCTGCCTTACTAGTAATTCTGCGTTGCTTTCAGTTTTAATCGGTGGCTTAGGCTCCCTAAAGTAAGGATTCAATCGAATTCTGAATATATCATCCTGGGTCATTTTCCCCATTTATATAAAACACAGCCCTCGCAATTAATCAGTTCACGACCACCTTTTGCTCTTGGAACATAATGTATGTCAACATCACTTGTAATGCGAAAAGCACAATAGTCCCATAGGCACCTAGTCATAACTTTTCTCGACTTCCGATCCAGTTGGTCATGTCTATAACGTACCACCGACACAACCTGCGTGGTTAATGTTGGAACTTCATAAATCCCATTCAATTCCGATCCTAATACAAACTTTAGCCTCCTTTCATACCCTCTCTCTTCGTTCTATGTCTTCGCTTCCTTATTTCTGTCCAACTCTCTTCAGAATAAGCGCTCCAAGCTTTTTCGTGTCAAATTCTATTCCTTTGTCTCCAGTAAAGAGATGACCAGTTTTCACCAGTCTTCACCACTGAATCCCAATACTAAGTTAGCCTCCTTTTCTATTCCCTCTCATACTAGTTCTTCCTATTCAGAATAAGCGCTCCAAGCTTTTTTCGGGTCAAATTCTATTCCTTTATCTCCAGTAATCAGATGGACTGTCTTCACCAGTGAATCTATTTAATCTTGGTTTCCCAAAAACATATTTCATCCATAATAAGATTGAATTGCTTTCTTCTCCTTATGAATGTAGTAGTAGCATTTAATATTTATACTATCCTTACTATCATTTTATAACATTTTATTATCGTTATCATTATTATCAACATTTTCAATATCTTTTTATGATCACTATCAATATTGTTATCATTATCATCATTTACATTAATATTATTATCCTTATTTTCATCTTTACTAATATCATCATCATTATCATCCTT
>BOPN01001580.1:73789-81289 GCA_017312705.2 Penaeus japonicus
ACACACACACACACACACACACACACACACACACACACACACACACACACACACACACACACACACACACACACACACACACACACACACACGTAAATGCAACCTGCACAAAATATAGTTACACCGCAAACATACAAGACTATAAATACACATGGATACACACACGCGAAAACAAACATACATACACGTAAATACACTCACGAAGATACACCACACATACATATTCTTATCTTCCCTCACCACGTTTGAAATCCTACGTTTTCTTGTGCCCAGTAATTAATTACGCGCCAATTTCTCGTTCTCTTTCCATCTCCCCTTCTCCCCCTTTCTGTTTTTTTTCATAATTATTGTTAACATTCCCTCTTTCTCTCTCTCTCTCTCTCTTTCTCTCTCTCTCTCTCTCTCTCTCTCTCTCTCTCTGCCTGAACACCTTCAGACAATCTTTGCTCATCAATCTTTCTCCTATTTCCACTCTGGCTTCCCCTTTCCCTCTTTTTTCTCTCTCGCTTCCTCCCCTTCCTCCTCCCTTTACTCTCCCCCCGTTCTTTCTCTCCGAACAACGAAAGATAAGCGAGCCGACCGTTCGCTCCTTCTTCCTCTTATTCACCTTCTTCCTCCTCTTCTGCCTCTCCTTCCTCTTCCTTCTCTTCCCTGTTTCCCCTCTTCTTCTCTCCTTCTTCTCTCTCGTCCTCCTCGTCCGCGTCCTTCTCCTCGTCCCTCTTTCCTCTCTCTCTTCGAACAACTAGAGATAAGCAAGCCGACCGTTCGCTGGCGGTGCGCTTTACGACAGGCTGTTGTCGTTACGATTACGAGAAGTGGGTTGCGTTGTTGCCAAACTGTGCCGGATCCGGAGGGCGGCGTTGCGAACTAGATCCAGGTATGTTTATAAAAGTTTGCCGCCAGTTTCTGAGACTGTATTACTTACTAGGGGCAGGACCCCCCCTCCCCCGTTAAGTTGTCATTGGCGGTGTGTGTGGTAGGGAGGAAATGTTGGTTTTCTTCGCGTTGTTTTAAAAAGAAGGAAGTAAGAGGAGAGGGAGAAGGACAACGCAGGATGGTGAAGGAGGGAGAAAAAAAAGGACCGGGATGAGAGGGGAGGGGGTGGGAGGGAGAAAGGAGGCGAAACCTGCAATTCTCTCATGCAATGTCAAAATTGCAATGTTCGAGTGGTCAGTGTGCGTCTTTTTTTATTGTCGTGAGAGTCGGTCGTTTATAGTGCTAAAACTAAGACATCGAACGGATGTGGACCGGCATAACGAGAGGGGAGGAGGGGAAGAGGGGGAGGAGGGGTCTTGTGTGTATGTGTGTGTATGTTTGTGTATGTGTGCGTAGGGGGATTTACAGGCAGATAGATTAGTAAAAAAACTGATTAAATATAGGTTCCAGTAGCTAAATAGATCGAAGACAGTAGACAGACAGATATCCGGACAAACGGATAGATTTTCATGCATACAAATAGACAGACAGACTGCAATCCGTAGAGATAGACTGTAAGTGTCACGGGAAACACATTGCAAAAAATAGATAAAACAGAATGAGGAAGAAAGAGAGAAAAAAAAAAGACAAACGACACACCATAACGACACTCAAATTGCACCGCAGTATACTGTCATTACCGAAATTCCAGGGACGAAAAAAAACGAAAAAAGAACAAAAAGAGAGAAAGAAAGAAAAAAAAAACTAGATAACAGGACATGAATCACACAAATCATTCATCTCAAAACAGGGCATCTTTCATTCATAGCGCTGATTAGAAGTCCAAGGAACGGTAAAAACGTCTTAGTGAACTGGCTCACAGACTAGTCGCTTTTATTACACAGTCCGAGGTGAGGTACAGCCCCCTTTTCTCACTGACATGTAATATTTACACCTCGCTCCTGTGTGTCTGTCTGTGTGTGTGTGTGTTGTGTATCATTTGGCTGTGTTGTATCTTGTGTTGGCGAGTTGTTGTATTTAGTTGATTTTGTGTCGTCTACTGGTTGTTGTCCTTTCGTTTTGATGAATCTTGTTGTTTCATTGATACATTTTTTTTTCTCTATTTGTATCATTTAAGTAGATAAATAGGTAGAGATGGATAGATAGATAAACAGATAGAGATGTATATGGAAATATATATATATATATATATATATATATATATATATATATATATATATATATATATAGAGAGAGAGAGAGAGAGAGAGAGAGAGAGAGAGAGAATAACAGAGAGAGAGAAACAAAAAAGAGATCAGCAGGAAAAGAAGAAGGCAAGAAACAGTGACGTCACAGCCATGGCGAGGGGATGTTCAAAGGCTTTTTCTGCGGCATTCCAAACATACCTCGGGATATACCAAACAAACTGTACACGCTTTGCTCTCTGGCCCCGAACACAAACAAAGACTGTTAGAGGGAGGGGGAGGGAGGGGGAGGGGAGAGGAGGAGAGGGGGGAGGGGGAGGGAGAGGGGAGAGGAGGGGAGGAGGGAGGGAGGAGGAAAGGAGGGAGAGGGAGGAGGATAAAGGGTAGGGGGGTAGGGGGAAGGGGATGGTTGGTCCGGTTTTTTGGGGGTTTGGTTTTCTCTTCCCTTTTCCTTCTCTATTTCTTTCTTTCTCTCTGTCTCTTTTTCTATTTTCTCTCTATTAATTCCCGCTTTTTGTTTGCCTGTGTCTCCCCCCCCATCTCTCTCTCTTTCTTCTTTAATTCTTCATTCTCCTTTTCTAGTTTATAATGACATTTCCTCCCACTTTCTCTCCTTCCACACATCTCCTTCCTTATCCACCCCCTTCCTTTATTCTTCCCACCATCCACCCTTCCCCTCCCTTGACGGTTCTTCCCCCCCCTCCCCCCTACCATCTCTCCTTCCTCTCCTCTCTCCCCTTATCTCCCCTCGTACCCTGTCATCGTATCCCCTCTCCCCTCCTCTCCTCCCTCTTCCCCTCCCCTCCTCTCTTCCCTCTTCCCCTCTTTCCCTCCCCTACTACCCGTCCTCTCCCCCTCTTTACCTCCCCTATTTCCCCTTCTCCCCCCTGCCCCCTCCTCCCCACTATCATAACAAACACTCAGGGTAAGATAAATGACGGGTAATTAAGTCTATTGAAGCTGCAATACGCGCAGTTAGACGAGAGGAAACGTTGCAAGTTGCAGCGGGGTTGATCAACATCACGTGATCTCGAATCATGCAATGGGATGAGTGGAGGGTGGGAGGGAGGGAGGTAGGAGAGGAGGGTAGGAGGAGAGGGAGGGATGAAAGTAGGAAGGTGAGGAAGGGGAGGGGGAAAGGGAGAAACGAAGAGAGGCAGAGAATGAGAGAGAGAGAGAGAGAGAGAGAGAGAGAGAGAGAGAGAGAGAGAGAGAGAGAGAGAGAGAGAGAGAGAGCGAAGGGAGGGTACGAACAGGAGAGGACAAGGAGGAAGACGAGGGGAAGATAGTAGGTGGTGGTGATGGTCGTGGGGGGGGGTGTTATGTAAAGGTGACGGATGAGAACACTGAAAGAGGAAGCGAAAGGCTGAAAATTAATCTCTCTCTCTCTCTCTCTCTATCTATCTATCTATCTCTCTCTCTCTCTCTCATTCTCTCTCTTTATCCCTAATTTATCTCTCTCTTCCTCTTTCACTGTATTATCTATATATTTATCTAACTCCCCCCCCTTCTCTCTCTCTCTCTCTCTCTCACCTTTTCTTTATCCCTTTTAAACGATAGCCAATATCACTTACAAGTTACAACGAGTTTAAGCAGCATCGAAAAAAGCCTAAGGGGTCCATACGCCAGGCTTCACTAGCAAACTTTCCTATCAGGGATAATCTCTCAAGGTAATATGAGAGAGAGAGAGAGAGAGAAAGAGAGAGAGAGAGAGAGAGAGAGAGAGAGAGAGAGAGAGAGAGAGAGAGAGAGAGAGAGAGAGAGAGAGAGAGAGAGAGAGAGAGAGAGAGAGAGAGAGAGAGAGAGAGAGAGAGAGAGAGAGAGAGAGAGAGAGAGAGAGAGAGAGAGAGAGAGAGAGAGAGAGAAAGGTTTATTCCTATGAGATCAGATATATGAAAATATTAAAAATAAAACATGAATCATAAAAATGATAAGCACTAGAACAGTTTCGAATATGGATGGCGGCTGACGTGACACAATTAAGCAAATCTGCGATTAACGATATAATGCCTCTTGTTTAATGGCCTATAACTGGTTATAAGGAACATCTGGCAATACTGCATGTGTGAAGGAGAAGCATCTGTTGACAAGAGTAAGACCTGCTGAGTGATTTTAGAGACACCTGGCGGGAGAAGAAGGAACTATCAACCACACCTGGCGGTAAAGGGAAGAACTAAAACTTTCCATTCATGATTTTCAGTGAACTGGTATAATTCACTGGATTAATGAAAAGGATGAATGAACGAATATCAGCCAAGACCTCAGATTTAACAAATGATGAGTAAATTTCACCTCATATAATAACTAACTTCATATTCAACAGAAGGGAAATAAGAGAGAGACATCTATTGGTCGTAGAGAAAATCAGTTATACCGAATGTGAAACACTTGGCGGTAAAAGAGTAACGCTTCACTTGATCTGCTTTGGGAAAACAAAAACAAACAAAGACAGTAACAATAACATGACTGATGACTGATGTTGGTCACGGCTCGATAAATGAAATCCCATCACGTTCTACGAAGGGAATTATGACACCAAGCCATGCAGATGTCGGAATTAGATTTGGAATCAATGGTACTAGATACTGAATGTGTTTCCGAATGGGTTCAGACGACTCGTAAAGGGAGACGTGTGTGTGTGGAGGGGGGAGGGGGGAAGAGAGAGGCTGATTAACTGCGAATTAAACGAGCACACTTAAACATGCACACGTACACGCACACGCACAAGCACATGCACACACACACACACACACACACACACACACAACACACACACACACACACTCTCTCTCTCTCTCTCTCTCTCTCTCTCTCTCTCTCTCTCTCTCTCTCTCTCTCTCTCTCTCTCTCTCTCTCTCTCTCTCTCTATATATATATATATATATATATATACATATATACATATATATATATATATATATATATATATATATATATATATATATATCCTTTGCCTCTATCATCTCTGCTTTACTATCTCCCCCCCCCCCTCTCTCTCCCTCTCCCCTTCCACACTCACCAAACCTACTTCCATCATGTGCCTCCAAGGTGCCCCATCAACTTCCGCAGAGCGACTTGCCTTTTGTCCCAATTCCCTTTATCGGGAAGGTCACTTTAGCCTCCTTGGGCGCTGAAGACTAAGGTTATGCTGCGGCCAGCAAGGAAGAGACAGAAAAATAAATGGACAGATAGATAGAAGAGAAGAGAGGAGAGAAGGAATAAAGGAAAGAGCAAGAAAAAAGCAAGAGAAACGGAGAAAAAGAATAGAAGAAAATAAATGAAAAGGAAACTATGAGAAGAAAAAAGGGAACACAGGAATAGAGAAGAAAAGAAGAAAAGAGACTAGGAGGAAAGCGCGAAAAAAGAGACTTTCTTTTCCCTTCTATTTCCCTTCAATCGTACGAAGACAAAGCCAAAAAGGGAAAAAGGTGGGGGGGGGCGGGTGAAGGAGGACGATTGGAAGGTGGGGGAAGGAGGGGGAAGGGAGTAAGAAGAAGGAGAAGTAGGAAGGAAAGAGGAGGGGTAAAATAAAGAGTTGGAAGGGGGTAAGGAAAGTTGGGGGTAAGCAGAAGGTAGTGAAGCGGAGCAGGGGAAGGGGGTAAAGGTAAAGGCTGTCACGCAGCACTTTTCCGTCAATTTTGAGCTTAATTGGCATCTTTCTAGTCAGACGATAATTCCGAGTTTCCGCGTGAAATATTTCCGTCGTCTTTTTGGCCAAGTGTAATGAAATCAAGAACTATATTTTTAAATGTTCGTATTTGTTTTAAATCATTAATAATATTCAAATATAATGAAATTTACCTTTCTTATTTATAGCGTAAAATTGACAAAGATAAATATGTAAATCTAAATTTTATTTCCATAGATAAAATTTGTTTTAAGTGCTCGACTTCATTGTTTACATCCGTCAGCCGCAGAGCGCGCTATTTTTCCTCCAGTTTTGAAACACAATGGACTGTGGATGGACACAGGCCCTTCAGAAGAATGTTTTAATTAGAATATTTTATTGCTCTTTCTTGTTACGCTCAGCATCTGCTAAAACAAAGTCTAGCATAACCGCGCACTATCGCTTGTTCGGCGCCATTGTTTACAAATGCGATGCGAGTATCGCATTACTAAGCCGATGGCTCCTAGTGTGACTGCGCACCTCAAAAAATTGACAATTTTTGAAAAGTGACGAAACAAAAAACGACGGAAAATAGGCTAGTGTGACAGCGCCTTAAGGTGGGAATGGGGAGATAGAAGTATGGGAAGGAAGGGGCGAGGGTCAAAGGCAGAGGGGGGGGGGGGAGGTCTGGGATGAGGGCGGGAGGAGGAAGTTCAGGTGGGGATGGGGTGGGGAAGGTGCACGGATATGAGGGGGAGGAGGGAAGGGGGAGTGGGGTGTTAGGGGAAGGGGGGGGGGGGGGGGGGGGTTCTCCAAGACGACAAAGGACATTCGCGATGAGACCGAATTTCTGGTATTAGTTTCTCCCTCTGTGGTGTTTTTTTTTTCTCTCTCTCTTTTCTTCCTGCTTTCCTTTCCCTCTTCGTGTGTGCTTCTTTCTCTCTCTCTCTCTCTCTCTCTCTCTCTCTCTCTCTCTCTCTCTCTCTCTCTCTCTCTATATATATATATATATATATATATATATATATATACATATATATATACATATATATCCTCCAGTTTATTGGAGTCGCTCCCTCTCTCGCTTTCTCTCTTTCTTTTTCTGTCTCTTCTTCACCTTCTTCATCCCATTCCCTCCTCTCGTCTTCTGATCCACTCTCCCCTTTGCTCCTCTTCTTCTTTTCCATTTCTCGCGTCCGCTCTCTGCCCTCTTATCTGTGTCTTTAGTCTTCATCACAAATTCCAACTGACTTTGTCTTTCATTCCTCTCTCCCCTCTCTTCCTTTATCACACACAGCTCCCCTCTTCCCACTTTCACTTTTTTGTCTTTTATATGTACAAAAAAGAAGAAGAAAAAACTTTAATAAACATTCCCGCTATTCTTGGAGTTTAGGAACACTTATTCCCCTCTTGCACTGAAGTCTCTCGCCCCCCCCCCCTCCGCACCCCCGCTCCCCACTCTCTCCCTCCCCTCCACTCCTCTTCACTCTCTCTCTCTATCTCTTTTTTTCCTCTCTCTCTCTCGTTCCCCCACACATACTACTACTACTATGGAATGACGTAACCACTTTAAGCCATCAACACCGTGTGGCGGACACTTACACATATGCGCGCGCGCACACATGTACATATTTACACACACACACACACACACACACACACACACACACACACACACACACACACACACACACACACACACACACACACACACACACACACACACCTATACACACACAGAGATAAAACACACACACACACACACAGATAAAA
>BOPN01001580.1:98789-101289 GCA_017312705.2 Penaeus japonicus
TATATATCCCTTTATATATATATATATATATATATATATATATATATATATATATATATATATATATATATATACATACATATATATATTTATATTTATATATATATATATATATATATATATATATATATATATATATATATATATATATATATGTATACACAAACACACACACACACACACATACACACACACACACACACACACACACACACACACACATATATATATATATATATATATATATATATATATATATATATTTATATATATATATATATATATATATATATATATATATATATATGCATATATATATATATATATATATATATATATATATATGTGCATATATATATATATATATATATATATATATATATATATATATATATATATATATATATATATATATATATATATACATGTACATGTACATATACATATACATATACATAGAGATGGAGAGAGAGATAGTACGCAAAACACAAACACACCAGAGTCAAGTTCTGTTTCCGAATTCCCAAAGAGGTCGTTCCTCTTTCGCATCTGGGAGAAAGAGGGTTGTAGGGCTGGGGGGGGGGGGGGAGTAACCACAATCAGAATAAACTCCGCAGATTTCCCTTTTTATCATTTTTAAGCATGAGATGAATAAAACAGCTGTTCCCCATGATCTCTTTTTGCTGACAATCAATTATGTCGTTATCACATACCGTATAACAATTGCTGCATCGTTACCCCCCCCCCCCCACATGCACCCTCCTAACGGTCTGGGTCTTTGTCGAAACTGTGACAAAAAGAATCTTTTATGGCTTAATTATGTTGTGGGACTCGGCGTCCCTGTCTCTCTCGATTGTTCGTGTCTTTTTTTACCTCTTTATATTCCCTTTCTCTCCACCTTTATCTGGTTATCGCTTTCTGGATGTCCTCTCTCTCTCTCTCTCTCTCTCTCTCTCTCTCTCTCTCTCTCTCTCTCTCTCTCTCTCTCTCTCTCTCTCTCTCCTTTGCATTCTGCCTTTTCGGTCGAGTTATGCGACTATAAGCTTTCTGTCTAGGTTTATTTGGGAGATAATAGCTTGGCAAAGTTCTCGTTATCGGTTATATAGGCAATACGGGGACGAACGCCAATATATTTTTTTCCTTTTTCCTTGATTTTTTTTTCTTTTCTCATTCTGACGTATTTTTCTAATTTTGTTTTTGATCTTTTTAAAGGCATGATTAGTTTTCCTTATTATCTGCATTATTCTTCCTTCGTGCTTTTCCTGTTTGTACTTTTTTATCTACATTTCTTGGTTATCATTATCATCTTGATCTCCTGGTTTCCTTCTCATTTTTCTGTTTTATATATATATTTTTAATCTTCTTCTCCCACGTCTATTTCAATCATGCAGTTTACAAATACAAAAACATATTTTAGAAAAAAAATCAAAACAAAACAATAACATCGCCGTAACTGTCACACATGCGAGTGAAAATGTGTCGTATGAATAGTTAAACAAAGGACGGATTTAAAATTCCGTGTTTGAATAACAAGAACACGAACACAAGCCAAATCATATATACCATAAATGAAAGCGAGGTAAACAATTACTGTTATTCAAATATGATATTAAGAAAAAAGATATTCAAAGCCTTTAATCGGCCGTAAAATCGTCGATCATGGAAACTATCGCAAATGTGTGACGAAGTGTGACGGATGTCCAATTATTGATTAATGTTTAAAAAGAGATACTTAGCGATTTGATGACGAATGATTAGATTTTATTCATTTATCATTTTATTTAGAAGAGTCTTTGATGAATTATTAATATGTAATGTAGTGTTTTATTGAATTTTGTGTCGTTTTGAATTAGGTGTTTTTGAAGAGAATTGTATCTCCCTTTCCTCTTTAGTTATGTCTCTGATTCATCCTCACATCCATCATATCAATCACGTGCATATCCAGCATCATTAACTAATTAATTAGTATCTATAAATGCACATGACAGGTATTAAAGACCCGAAATAAGTATAAAACCAAGGGAGCACTCAGAGAGCACATAACTCCGGCAATTACTTAGACCTCTCGAGTAATACTAGTAGCAATGTAATAATGAAAGAAACACACACACACACACATATATATATATATCTATTTATTCCTTCTTTTTTTTGTATATTAGTTTTTTTATTTTCTTTATTTTTTTTTATTATTATTATTATTTTTTTTTGAGAATCAAAGGAAAAAGAAAGAATACAGAATATATGTATGTGATCTGCCGTGTCGGTACGCACCCGTACGTTCTCGGCAAAATTGCTCACGTTCATGCCAAATGGACCAAATTTATTATTAACGAATTTCTTTTAAAACTGAATCACTTGGCCCCGAGGCTATGGACAACTCACCCACAAAATCTCATTCCAATCTGTCAGTAACCTTTCGTTTATTCCTGCTAACAGCAAACGCCAGAGGAAATCATACGCTCCACCAAATTAATAATAATACAAAAAATGCTTATGA
>BOPN01001580.1:108789-113789 GCA_017312705.2 Penaeus japonicus
ACAGCAACAGTAATGGTAATGGTAATAACGATAATGTTAATAATAGAAATAGAAGTCATGCTAATGACAATAATAATAATGGTAATAGTGATAATAATAATGATGATAATGATGATGATAATGATGATAATAATGATGGTAATAATGATAACTATGATCATGATAACAACAATCACTGTAATGATAACTGGAATTGTAATAAAAACAATAACAATAATGATAATAACGATTATGATGATAATGATAATAACGACAATTACAATAATGATAATAATGATAGTAGTAATAGTAATGATGATAATGATAATAATGATGAATGATGATTATAATAGTAATAGTGATGATAATAATAGTAATAATGAGCATGATAATTATTTTAATACAAATAATAATAACGATGATAATGATATTGATAAAAAATAATTATAAAAACAAAGATGGTGATAATGATGATAAACATAGTAGAATAACAATCTGTGTATGAGTGTATTCCTCATAGAATTCAAAACGTTTTCGGAGGGAGAAAGTAGTGGCTCTTCCGCCTCGTAATTCGATCATTCTAGAAGTTCTTTGCATCTCTTTGCCGCCAACAAAAGATCTTTTTCGCGACGTACGTTATTTTCTAGTCTTTTCGTACGACAATCAAACCTACGTTCGTTATGCATGCCAGGTGTACGATAATAATCCTGTTTTGCGAGAAGTTCATGTTCATTATATCATTATTTGGATGACTGTTACGGGCTGAATAGAATTAGGCGGACGACAAACAAATCAAAGTAATTAATGAGTTCTGTGTTGTTTTTCCCTTTCATTGAGGAGGGGATTTAGTAATTACCATCATTACCTATAATTAAATTCAAAATAATCATAGTTCTGGCTGTGTCAACATTATTATGACAATCTTATATTGCGAGTGCATCATTTTGCCTTTGCAAAGTTGCGTTTTTACAGTTATTGTTTGTTATTACAGTTATGTTAATCGGATGTGAATATAATCTAACCTTGTTATGTTTGTATCGCTGGATGATATCGCTGTCCTGTCATTGTTTATCTGTAATTCATTTGGTTTTCATCAGTATCACTCGAGCCACTTCTACTATGACGGTGATGATCTTTTTCTTTTATCATTATTGCAATATTTCCGTATTATCATATTTTTATAACTATTCTAATTATCATTATGATTTTCTTTATTTCTATTACACTTTTAATGTTATTACTAATATCATTATCATATTACTATTGTAATTGTCATTACCATTATTGTACTCATTATTATTATTATTATCATTAATAGAATTATTATTATCTTTATTACTTTTATCATCATCATTACCATTTATATCATCATCATTATTGATATCATTATTATTAGCATTTTTATTATTGTCATTATTACAATAATTGATATTATTATAGCTATCATCATTATTATCACCATCGTTAACATTATCATCATTATTATTACTATTACTGTTATCATTACTATCATTACTATTACTCTTATCATTATCATCATTGTTAGTAGCATTGATGTTGTTGGAAATGTTGTTATTATGAGAGAAAGAAGAGCATCATTCATGAGCATAATCACACCCGCCAGTTGAGAGATGGCACCGCCCCCCCCCAACACCCCCTCCACCCCCCACTTCTTCCCCTCTTTGTCCCTCTCCCCCATGCCCCCCTCCCCACCTAGCCCGAGACGACTGCTTGCCCTTTACGACCCACGGATTACGTAAGAAAAACAGCGACCCATTTCACCTCCAGAGCGTCGACAGTGACTGCGAGAGTGAGGAATAGAAAAAAAAGCAAAATCAACAACAACAAAAAGGGATAAGCAAAAGGAAGTATAATTAGTGGAAGAGAAAACAGCAGGAAGTTGACTTCTTGTCGTTTTTGTTATTATCAACGCTATAATTGTTACTATAATTATAATCACTATCATCATTATCTTCACTATGATCATTATCATTTATCATCAATGTTATTAACATTATTATCGTTATTATTATTATTATTATAATCATTATTATCGTCATTATTATTAGCAGTATTAGAATTACTAATATCATAATTGCTGAAGCTATTATCGTTGTTGTTACGAGAAGAAGAGATGAGGTGAAGGAGAGACTTAGAGAAACACAGAGAGAGTCTTAAGAAGCATAAACAGAGGAGATGAAGAAGAAAAAAAAAAAAAAAAAGATACACTTGGCCAAAGCGACATCGAAAAAGCAAAGTCAAAGGAAAAGTGGGCTTTGAACAACAACAACAATAACAAGCAAATGAGAATAGCAAAAATAGCAATGAAAATAACGCTGACTCCCCAACCTTTGGTAATAGTGCGAACATTGCCAATAACAACTGTTATCGTCTCAAGTTAGCCTCAAGCTATTCCAAGTCTTAAGACAAGGAATCAGACACTCTCTAACTCAATCGGCAAAGGATGCTAAGAACTACAAAACACACACACACACACACACACACACATATATATATATATATATATACATAAATATCTGTATATATATATATATATATATATATATATATATATATATATATATATATACAGATATATACATATATACACATATATGTTTATATATATATATATTTTATTTATTTATAAACATATATTCTGGAAAAAGAGAAAACACTTCTCAAAAGTCCCCCCTCCCTGAAAAAGAAAAGAAAGAAAGAAGAAGAAGAAGAAGAAGAAAAAAAAAAAAAAAACGAGAGAAAACGAAGGCAACCGCATTGTTAGAAATGATTCAGCGGTTTGTCTGCGGTCGGGTTCTGGTAACTGTGTTGGCTTGGATTTTTCTTATGCTTTAGTTACGAGAGAGAGAGAGAGAGAGAGAGAGAGAGAGAGAGAGAGAGAGAGAGAGAGAGAGAGAGAGAGAGAGAGAGAGAGAGAGAGAGATTGAAAATTAAATCTCTCTCTCGAGAGAGAGAGAGAGAGAAAGATTTGATTTTCAAAATCCTTCATTTCTGATATATTATGTCCATATGAAACTTGACAAACCAGGATTTTATCTATACATTTTTTCCTGTCTTTGATTTTTGAAATATTTTTTTAATGCTCTTTTTAATACATTTTTTATTGTTTTTTTCATGAGCTTCATGTGTTCCTTGTTTTCCTTTTTTTTCGTCTTTTGTTTGTAAAACATTTCACGAATACATGCCGTTGTACTGCACAATACGAAATTTCACCCAAAAGAAACGTACAAATACACTTTTTCTATTATTTGCCACGATTGACTGGTGTTGCCGCCTCCATATTTCCGGATTTCCAGCAAATTACCACAGCACCTCAGCCTTATTTTAAACCTTTTCCCTCTATTGTCCTCACTTTTCCTGCTTTTACCATCGCCTTTTCCCCCTTTTACCTTTAATAATGACTGTATAGAAGCGTACAGCGCTGTTGTCCTCCCTGAATTTGCCAATATTTCATCCGAGCTACTGGTATTTACCTCTTAACAAGTCGGCCATTACGGAATTATGGCGGGAAATAGCCTTCCTCCCCCCTCCCCTGCCCCCCCCCCTCCTCTTCTCTGCCCTCCCTAACCTAAGACAAAAAAAAAAAAAAAAAAAAAAAGTAAAATAGCCAGCGGGAATAGCGGCTCTTTGTGGCGGACTTCCGGCGATTTCTTTATAATTCTTTCGTGTTTTTTTTCCTCTAAACATTATTGTTGTTATCTTTTCCTCTCGTTCGATACGGTTAGGTATTCGCTGATGGCGAAATCTTAGAGAAGAAGCTTGGGTTCGACTTTTTTTTCTCTTATCTTCTGTCCCACACACTCAATCTTTCTCTTTCACTCTATCATCCAATATCTCTGTTTGTCTCTCTCTCTTCATCCTTCAATCAGTTTTTCCTTCTTTCGCTTTCGCTCTTTCATCTTTCTCTCTCTCTATCCATCCTCCCCTCCCCTTGTTCCTTTTCTCTCTCTACCTCGTACGCTTTCGCTCCTTTTTATTTGTTTTCTCTCTCTCCGCAATCCGGATGCAAAGAGCCTCGTTGAACTTGTTACTTTGCAACAACGACCGAGCCTTAATTGCAACAGCGAGCGACTCGTAGCTGACACGGAGACCCCAGAAGCAACAAGAAAAAGGTGGTACGCGGTTCTTAAAAAAGGGGGGACGCCAAAAGCACACGCTACGCTTACCCTCTTTTTCTCTCTCTTTTCTTTATGTTTGTGTTTTTTCTCTGTTCTTTTTCTTTTTCTTTTTTTCTTCTTTTTGAGGTGTGTGGATGGAAGAGGAATTGGGGGTGGGGGCGGGGAGCCTAGAAGGGGGAGGAGGGATTCTTAAAAACCTTCCTAGTTTTTTTTCTTTCTTTCTCTTGGTCGCTCGAGTCGGGGAAAAACATGGTTTTTAGTGAAAAAAATGGCGGGTCCGTTTGAAAATGTTAAAACCTTGTTTGATAGAATATAAGAGAAAAAAAGGAAGAAAGAACGAAAGAGAGAGAGTGAAAGAAAAAAAGAAGTAAGAAAAATAAGAGAGAGAGAGAGAGAGAGAGAGAGAGAGAGAGAGAGAGAGAGAGAGAGAGAGAGAGAGAGAGAGAGAGAGAGAGAGAGAGCAGCGACAGAAAAGGCGCAGTGTTCAACCACCGCAGCGCTGCAGTGGACTGTAATCACCTGCTGGAAGTCGCTCTTAATAGCGGGTTTTGCTAGACATCAGCTGGGTGGGCAGCTAGCACCGACCGACCCCGATACAGTGACGCTGTGTTTTAGCCTACGTTCGTTCCTCCGAAGCTATGGCTATTTTTGAACACAAACACACAAAAAGTCATATCAGTTCGTACGTGGCTGATGTTCTCTGTCTTTTGATCTATTTTGTTTATGAGTCTGAGGAGTGTGTCTGTTATTGTTTTTTTTTTCAATAAACACTTCCCCATTAAGTCATTACAGTGCGTTTCTTGCCTGTCAGTTTACCGTTAGCTTTTAAATCTACACTTCCTTACTACATGTGTATGTGTGTGTGTGTGTGTACGAGTTTGT
>BOPN01001580.1:131289-141289 GCA_017312705.2 Penaeus japonicus
AAATACAGAATATTGAATGAGATTCATTTCCTCTTTATAATCATCTACATACTATCGTTGGTATTAATGCTCTTATTAAAATTCATTTCATCATTAATGCATTTTAATATCCTTAATATTTCAACACTCTCTCCATCCCTCCTTGCTTCTTCTATCAAAGATGGTTGAAAGTCATTGGAACATCGACTGGTGTAACACCCTTATCGATCAGCGGCGAGACAGCAGGAGATTTATCACCTTCTGCACATGAACCCAAATCACCAACGCACAGCCACACACACGCCTATACGTACATATGCATAGATGGCTGTAAGTGTATCTATCAATATTTATCTATCAATCTGTCTATCCATATATCTATCTGAGAATCTATCTACGTATCTATTTATGTGTGTATGTGTATGTATCTGCGTTTGCATGTGTAGTATTTGAATTTGTAGGTGTATCTATGTGTATGTGTTTGTTCATGTATATGTGTATGTGTGTGTCTAAATTTACGCATATGTTGGAAGGGAGATAGAAGGACTGCAGAGAGGAAGGAAGAAGGGAAAGAAGGAGAAACTTAGGGGACGAAGAGCAATAGAGGAGATAAGAAAAAAAGAGAGAGAAAAACAGAAGAACAAAGAGAGAGCGAAATAAAAACGAAAGAAAAGAAGAGAGCTTGACAGGAGAAAAAAGGAAAGAAAGACAGAGACAGAAACAAAGGAACCAAAGGAAGAAATGAGAAAAAGACAAAGATAAACAAAGAAAGTAAAGACAGAGGGGAATAAAGAAAACAGAAGCAGAGGGAGAACAAAAAACATTTAAAAATCAGAAGGAAATAGAGAAAGGAAGAAGAGAAAATATACAAATTGCATCCACTTCATATCTTGCAGGATCTTTCTCTTCTCTCTCCTCTTTCTTCATCGTCAATATCTACCATTCGTCAACCATTAGAAAAGACTATGTATCAGTTACTCGAGGGGGGGGGGGGATTTGTAGAGAGGGGTGTGTGGGAGGAGAGGCTAGGGGAGGGGGGTTGAGAACGGGTTTGGGTGTGGAGGGGGTGGAGTTATGGGGGAGGTAGAAGAGAAGTTAGAAGAAGAGAGGGAGTGAGGAGGAAGCAATGGGGAGTGTTTAGAAGTGGTTGGGCGAGGGAGGAGAGTGAAGAACCTGACTAGAGTGGAAAGGGGAAGGGGAAGGGGAAGGGGAAGGGGAAGAGGAAGAGGAAGGGGCTGAGTAAGAGCTGCACTGAGCATTGCAACATCACGGAGGAAGACGCAACAAATCGCCATGACATTAAAACACTAACGCGAGAGATAAATTGCGAAGAATCTCTTGCTAAATATTGCTAAGGGTAAGAAGAAGTTTCTGTTAAATTTTCTCGAGGGTAAGAGGAAGAAGCGTTTGTAATTAAGACAAATGTCAAGATGGAAAACTGACAGGAAAAGAAGAAGCAGACGAACAAGAAGAAGAAAAAAAGAAAAAGCTTTCGCTAATTTCTACGAATCATTAGTTAAAATTTTATCTTCTTATTTCTTATTTTTATTTTTCAAGAGGCTTTGTTAAATTGTCAAGGCGTTTTTGTGAAGAGATTTTTGTAATTTGCTCTCATGTTTAATGGAGCTGTTTGAACAGATGAAAAACAGGAGGTTTCCTTGAATTCAAACCTTGTCATCGGGGACTGAGATAAGTTTCTCTCTCTCTCTCTCTCTTTTTCTTCTTCTTTTTATTCCCTCCTTTCCCACACGCTATAATCTCACGATGCCTATCGAAATATCTTCAACAACAAAAAAGACAAGCCCGACCCCACCTCACCGCCTTCCCCAACTCCCTCTCTTCACCCCCTCACCCCCCATCCTTTTTTGTCGAGTCATGGTCCTCATATACCTGCTGGATGGTATTTTAACGTTATGTGAATAAAGGAAGATTATTGACTTATTGATGTGCACTCTATCTTCGTGTGTGCGTATGTGGATACGGTGCGTACACGGAAACGCGTAAATGATATACGCACATGCAGAGGTGCAAGCGTATGTTTAATTACAATATTGGTGCACACAAAACCACACACAAACGTGCGTACCTTGCAAACACACACACATCCCCCACTTCCCCCATACTCCTCCTCCCCCCCTCCCTTGGAGACGCACCCCCCACCTCCAAAAAGTGTGTTCGTTGGAACGTCTTCACAGTAAAGCTTTTAAACCCTTAAGCTTTTTAAGCCTCCAAGCTTACCCATCCGCTCGGAAGCTTCTTCCACAACGCTCCCGTTCCCCTCCCCCTCCCCCTCTCCCCTCTTACTCCCTTCCCTCACTTTAGCCCCTCCTTTTACCCATACCCCTTTTCTTACGGACACTCTCCCCCCCCACCCGATGCATTAAAATTATTATCATTTTCATTAGCATTATCTTCGTCATTATCATTAGTAGTACTGATACTACTAATAGCACTATAATGCTACTACTATTGTTACTATCATAGTTATCACCAGTATTCGTATTCTTATTCTTATCGTTATCATTAATTATGATTATCATAATTCAGCATCTTATTATTGTTATATACTATCATTATTGATATCATTATCCTATTACCATTATCATCATCAGTAGTATTATCAGTGTCATTACTATTGTTATCATCATCCTTATTATTATTATTATTGTTCCTATTATTATTATAATTATTACCAATATTATCATCATGCTGGATAATTACTAATTACCCAACTACGCGTCGTTTCCACAATGTGGGTCTGGCGCATTATAGAAGATGACCCTCGGTTGGAAAAAAAATGCTAACAAGCTTATCCCGCAGCCACCACTTACGATCAAACTCAACTGTCTGACTTAAGAGGCAACATAAATAGGGGAGCATCCGAATTATAGCTCCATGAACACAATCATTCGAACAAAAGCAACATGCAAAAACAACACACCATGCACTTACTGGGCAAAGCAGAGGGAGGAGGAGGAGGCACTGGAGGACGAAAACCGTGAGCCAGGTAATGATCCAAAAGGTCGTCTGCCACTTCGCTAGTCTAGAACCCTCTCTCTGGGCTGACCTGCCTTGACCTTATGGACTGGCAGTTTCCCGCGCTTATGGTGACGCTCTAACCATAATTCCGTATATTTGTATTTAAAAGTGTAAAAATGTGTTTAGAATTAATCTTATGATATATAAGATAAAATAAAAAAATAAAATATATGGGCACATAAAAGACTTAAAACAAGAAAGCAGGAAAAAGTGAAGGAAGGAATCCGTGAGGGGAAACGAGAGAGAAACGAGAGAAAACACGAACGGATAAACAATGAAAAATGAAAGTAAGGCGTTTTAGTCGAAGGCAAAGAGACAAGATCAAGGTAATCTAAATGCAGAATATAAGGGAAGTAATGTATAATTAAGATTAGTGTAGAGTAGTAGTAGTGTAGATGTAGACAGAACACGGAGCATTCGGGAAGGTAAGTCAAAGGAATATAACAACATTCTATATATATTTTAAAAACCAAACACACACATTAAGAACAAGGCCCAATCATCTTGCGGAGCGGAGAAGTCCTTAGATGCATAGCGACGTCAGGGGACAGGCGGCCTGAAGTCAGCGGGAGGCTAGGAGATAATTCACTACAATGATTGGCATATATCATTATCATTATCACTATTATTGTTATTATCATTCATTACTATTGTGATATTATTACCATTATCAGTCTTATAATTATTGTAACTTCGAAGGCAATTTGATAATAATGATCATCATTATAGTCGTTATTATTGTTATTACAATTATCATACTTATGATTATTGTTATTATACCATTATCATCATCATCATAGTGATTATTATTATCATTATCATTGACATTATTATCATTATCATTGATATTATTATCATTATCATTATCATTGATATTATTATTATTATCATAATTATCATCATTATCATTATCATCATTACTATTATCATCATTATCATTATCACTGTAATCATTATGAGTATCATTGTTATTACCATTATTAATATTATTGTCATTATCATTATTGTTATCAGTATTTTCAGTAAAATTGTTATCATCACTATAATCATCATCAGTGTTATCCTTAACATCATTGCCATCACCATCATAACGATTAGATGAAATGAAGTAGACATTAGTTAATGACATATTTTTCACCACATGGAAGCAAATTACTCAGGATGCTTATAATATTCCAGCAATGTTGATATCAACAAAAGCTGATAGTTCCCCTACTGCTAATAGTTTTGACAATGGAAGCAGTTTATGATATGGCTTTTGATGGATATTGATAATACAGCAAAAATAAGATGGAGTTGTATATCCATAAACTATATATATATATAGAACAATATTCGTCAAATCATAGAATATCAACAACATTACCAAGTTGTAAAGTCCAAAAAAGAGAAGGAATAAGCCAAAATGATAAGCAAATTTAGTCGCATCATTTTATGCAAATGAAGAAGATTAATTTCTCTACTCGTTGCACATTACTGATGCTTGGAGACGTAAATGGGTTTCTTTAATGATCTTATGAGAAACTAAACACCTTTCTTGACATTAGCTATTAATAAGTCCATCTCGGTGTAACAGAGAGAGATAGAGGAAGAGAGAGAGAGAGGAAGAGAGAGAGAGAGAGAGAGAGAGAGAGAGGAAGAGGAAGAGAGAGAGAGAGAGAGAGAGAAGAGAAAACAGAGGCAAAGCAAACCCCTCACCCCCCCATTCCCCCCCTTCCCCTTTCCTGAAGTCCCCCGGCCCTTCAAGATCTCCTCCACCAATCCCTCTCATTGGTGGTCCGTATGGAAGGTGTGGAGGGGGTGGGGGTGGGGAGGAGGAGGAGGACGGAGAGTGGAGAAGGCCTCTAGGAAGTCTGAGGGGGGGGGGGGGGGTGGCGGGATGGTGGAAGAAGGTGGAGGGCGGATATAGCCAAGGAAACGGATGAAGATGGTGGAGATGGGCGGAGCTGCTGTTGGGGGGTGGAGAGGGAAAGGGATAAAGAAAGGGGGTGGAGAAGGAGGAGGAGGGGGGAGGGTGAAGGGTGTTGTCCCTCTGCGGTCGTTGTCACCCGGATGGAGAACTGAGGGGGGGAGGGGGGAGGATAGGAGGGGAGTTTACACTTCCATATACATTCCTTCTTCATTTGTGCACATGGGAAGGGACACACACTCAAAGGTATGCATACGCCCATAAGTTCAAACACATTAACACATACATTTATACTGACACATACAAAATAACATATATTTACACAGACACAGAGATATACACACAAACACATACATTTACACAGAAAATACGAAGACAAACACACACACACACACACACACACACACACACACACACACACACACACACACACACACACACACACTCCCACTCCCATTTTCTCTATTTTTTTCTCCCTTTCATTTCATTCTGCCTTCTGCCTCCCTCCTTCCATATCTCCTCCCATCCCTCTTTCTTACTTCCTTCCTTCATCCTCCGTCCCTTCTTTCATTTCTCCCTCCTTCCTCCTCCTTCCCATCCCTCCCTCCTGCCCTCTTCCCTCCTCCTTCCCCCCTCCCATCCCTCCCTCCCGCCCTCCTCCCTCCTTCCTCTTCCCTCCCATCCCTCTCTCCCACCCTCCTCCCTCCTCCCTCTTCACTCCTCCCTCCTCCCTTTTCCCTCCCATTCCCTCTTTCCTCCTCCCTCACACCCTTCATTCCCCCCCCCTCCTCCCTTTCAGTCCTACTTCCTCCCCCCTCTCTCTCCTCCCTTCCCTCCCCTCCCTCCCTTCCCTCCCCTCCCTCCCCTCGCCTCTCCCTCAACCTATCGCAAAGAGCAAATTATGCCCCTCGTGCCTGTCGGCGCGTCAGGCCGAGCCACCTCTTCATATGTCACGGCTCTGCCTGTGTGTGGAGTGTCAGCGAGGGAGGGAGGGAGGGAGGGAGGGAGGGAGAGAGAGAGGGAAGGAGAGAGAGAAAGAGAGAATAAGAGAGAGAGAGAGAGAGAGAGAGAGAGAGATTAGGGAGAGAATAAAGTAGTAAGAGAGGGACGGAGAAGCGGAAATAGAGAGAAGCTAAGAAAGAGAGACAAGAATAGAAGTCGCAATAAAGAGAAACATGGCGACAGAGAGGCAGACAGACAGACGGACAGAAGAACAAAGGCAGACGCATGGAGGGTGGAGAGAAATTGAAAGATAAAAAGACAGAAAAAGGCGATCAAAGAAGAAAAGAAGAAGAGAAACACGAAAAGAACAGGCGAGAGAACGGGAGCAAGAAGACGCGGAAACTGGAAGGCTAAAAGAAATGTTACGAAAATATCTTAAGAGAAAAATATTCCAAAGAAGATTCCAAAAGTTTGTCCAAGCGTCTTTAAAATATCACGTGATGGGAAGGAGGACCGGGGGGGGGGGAGTTATCTCTTTTAAGAATTTTGTCAGTAAATGAAAGAGGAAAAGGGGGAGGGGGTAGCAGGAAAGGGGATGTTGGGAGAGGGAAGGAGTGGAGGCTGCGGTAGTAATTAGGCACTCAGGGAACACCTTAAAGTCTTTGCACACACACACACACACACACACACTCACACGTACTCATATAATCACATACACAGCTGGACACGCACATACAGATATCCAAACATCAATTTTTCATCTCTCACTTTCTTTCTGTATCTCTTTTATTCTTTCTCTCTCTTTTTATTATTCTCTCTCCCTCTCTCTCCCTCTCTCTCTCTCTCTCTCTCTCTCTCTCTCTCTTTCTCTCTCTCTCAACACAGCCTCCTCCCTCTCCCTCCCACTCTCAGTCCCAGGTCTCCCCCCCCTCCCATTCTCTACCAAAGAAGCTGTATCTCGCTCCTAGCCCCGCCCCTCATACATGGCTGACCACCAAGACACACCCATCTGCATGTAGACCCGCCCACTGTAGCAATAAATATATTGATTGCAATTCGATCACTTGCTTGAGACGTACGATGTATAATAATCCACGATATTAGGATGTGAGAATGAGGTGATAAAGAGATAGATAGATATATATAGATATACATATATATATATATATATATATATATATATATATATAGAGAGAGAGAGAGAGAGAGAGAGAGAAAGGAGAGAATGAGAGATAGTAATAGAGAAGGAAAGAGAGGGAAAGAAAGAGAGAGAGAAAGAGAGAGAAAGAAAGTGAAAGAAAGAGAACGAGAGAGGGAAAAAAAATAGAACAGGATTAGGAGTAAGACGGCAAGGGCGAGGGAGGGAAGGAGATCCGAGAGAAGACCTTGTCCGACAGACCGTGATTGAGAGAGATACGAGAGAGATTGGCCTCAGAGCGTATTAAAAGGAGAGAGAGAGAGAGAAGAAGTAAGAAGTAAACATAAGAAGTAAAGAGAGGGATAAAGAGAGAGAGAGAGAGAGAGAGAGAGAGGAAGGACATTGAAAAGAAGAGATTAAAAACAGTACGAAAACGCAGAAGAATCAAATACAAGAAAGCAGATGACTAGACAGAACAAAAAAAAAAAAAAAAAAAGGAAAAAAAAAAAGCAGAACCAAACAGACATTCCAAAACCAGACCGAAAAAAAGAAAAATAACAGGTCGTCTTCTCCAATACTTTTTTTTTTTTTTTTTTATCAATATTACTTTTTAGTAATATTGAAGAAGCAGAAGAAGAAGATAAAGAAGAATGAGAAGGAAAGAAAGGAAGAAGAAAACGAAGAAGAAACGGAAAAGAGAAAAAAAGAGGAAGAAGAATAATTAGATGAAGAAGAAGAAGAAGAGAAGAAGGTGAAGAAGAAGATGAAAAAAGAAGAAAGAGAAGTAGAATGAGCAAAAGAAGGAGAAAAGCAAAAGGATAAAAAGAAGAAGAAGAAGAAAAGGAAAAGGATAAAAGAAGAAGAAGGAGGAGAAGCAGAAGAAAAGAAAGAAAAATGATAAGAAGAATAAACAGTCGGAAAAGAAGAAGGAAAAGGAGAAACAGAAGAAAAAGAAGATGAAAATGTCGAAAAAGAAGAATGTGAAGGAGAAGGACAAGGAAAAGAAAAAGAAGAATGATAATAATTATAACAATAATAATAATAATAAGAAGGAGAAGCAGAAGAAAAAGAAATAGAATGATAAGAAGAATAAAAAGAAGGAGTAGAAGAAGAAAGAGAAGAAGAAGGAGAAAAAGAAGAAAAAGAAGAATGATTGTAATAAGAAGAATAGAAAAAATGCAAAGAAGAAGGATAATAAGAAGAAGGAGAAGCAGATAAGAAGAAGAATAAAAGCGAAGAAAATCCATCGAGTTTGGAATGTAGCACCGAGGGGTGGGGGGGGAGAGGGATAGGTATGTGGTGGTGAGGCCGGAGGGAGGGGAAGGGTAGCCCTGGTTATTAATTTGTTATATATCTCCATTCGAAGTTATTTTTTCTGTGTCTGTGTGTGTGCGTGTGTGCTTGTATGTGTGTGTGTGTGTGTGCTTGTATGTGTGTGTGTGTGTGCTTGTATATATATGTGTGTGTGTGTGTGCTTGTATATATATGTGTGTGTGTGTGTGTGTGTGCGCGTATGTGTAATAGTCCATGCGTATGTATGCACATTGGGATGGCAGTGTATGCGTGCGGGTGTGTATTTGCACATCGATGTGTGAGCGGTTGTGTGTGTGACTGCAACGACAACGTGGCGGGTGGCGTGCGAAGTTGCAATAAAGGATTGCAAAAAGACGATTCGCTGAGACGAGGAAGAAATCGAGCTCGTCATGAGACAGAAGGCAGGCTCTTTCTTCCTCTCTCTCTCTTTCCTCTCTTCCCTTTTTCTCTCTCTCTCATTCTCTGTCTGTCTCTCTGTCTATCTGTTTGTCTATCTAACTGTCTGTTTCTTTGCCTGTCTGTCTTTCTGTCTATATGTTTGCCTGTCTGTTTCTCTTTCTATCCGTTTGTCCATCAGTCACTAAGTCTCTCTCTCTCTCTCTCTCTCTCTCTCTCTCTTACTCTCTCACTCTCTCTCTAACCCCCCTCTCCCCTCCCCATTCTCTCTCTCCCCCTCTCTCTCTCCCTCTCTTTTCTCTCTCATTACCTCCCTTCCTCCCCCCTCCATCCCCATCCCTTTATCTCAGGACAAAGACTCATGTATTATGTATTATGTAACTTATAGCACAGTTAATGATCATAATGATGATGATGATGAAGGTAATCATCATACGATACAAGTGATGATAACGGTGGAGGGGATGTGGAAGACGCGGCATGGCGGTGAAGAAGGTGGCTGTGGCGGTGATGGTGTTGAAGTGTCGGTGGTGGTGATGACTCAGCAAACTGAAAGCGGGATCGGGAGAGGCGAGGATCAACATCACGACCACCGCAGACACCATACTCGCCACCACCTTCAGTATTATCACTTGCAGTTATCATCTTCACCGTCATAGTGTATAACTGACGTCATTATCATCAGCACAGCCACAATTGAGGTCATCAGTATTAATGATTTCGTCAACATCACCATAAATTCCATCACCATCAAATGATTATTATCATATTGATAATTATCTTTATCATGCTTGTGGTTACAATAGTCATTATCCACTTTAGTTTGGAGAGAGAGATAGAGAGAGGAGTGAGTGAGAGATTGAGAAAGAGAGTGAGAGAAAGAGAGGGATAGAGAGAGAAAGAGAAAGAGAGAGGGAGAGGGAGGGCGAGGGAGGAGTGAGTGAGAGATTGAGAAAGAGAGTGAGATAGAGAGAGGGATAGAGAGAGAAAGAGAAAGAGAGAGAGAGAGAGAGAGAGAGAGAGAGAGAGAGAGAGAGAGAGAGAGAGAGAGAGAGAGAGAGAGAGAGAGAGACAAGCAGATAGAAAGTTAGACAGATAGATAGACTAATATGTACCTTGGCAGTAAAAAAGAAACCGCAAAACTCTACGGCATTTCCCCCAACTTAAAATATCACAGGGAATTGTCCGGTTCACGTCTGGGACTCCTCTTGCCTTACATCAACCGTGGTCCAGCACGGGACTGGCAGGCACGACTTCCAGCCTGGAAGGCACATGCACACGCA
>BOPN01001580.1:148789-151289 GCA_017312705.2 Penaeus japonicus
TGCGAGTGAGGCGCTTGCTGGTGGCGTTCGTCCCTGGCGCGGGTGGCGTACCGCCTCTCGGGGGAACAGGGGCTGTATTTTCCTGTGTTGGCCTTATGTTCTTTGTTTGCATTTTGGTGGGGTCTGTGAGGTGGCTAGAATGATCCTGGGGTTCTGTGTGCTTTTTGCATTACGAACTGTTTTCGTATGTGTTTATGCTTCTTATGGCTGTTTAGCTATATTTCTGGATTTGCTTGAGTGTGGGGTGATTATGACGTCTGGTGGGGAGAGATCTGAGGTGCATCGTGTGGATGTTAAAGGTAATAGGCTGGGCTTCTGCCGCTTTATTTTACTCTAGAGGGAATCATCACTCGCTTGGCCAAGTCAAGGTATGCCCTCCGGGGACCGTGGGGATCCACACCTAGACGATTTGTAACTCATCTCCGAAAATCGCCACATCCTATCATGCTCTCATGAAGTCAATCAAAAGCATTTCAAACTCCGGCGTAGACGCACTCAGCCCGAAGGAGTGGGATTGCACTACGATCAAGACAAGGCAAGGCGGCTGGCGTCGCTCACGGAGTAGCCGCCCCTGTGAGTGAGCGGGGGTGGGCGGCACCAGGAAGCAGTTTGGGCGGGTGTTAGCGGGTGTTTGCAGGGAAGGAAAGATAAGTCTGGCAGCAGGTGTAAGTTTGGGATTCTGTGCTCTTGTTCACCCTCGCATACCTTTGTGGCCCTGATGATATCCCAGGAATGATATTTGTTTGCTTTCTTGTTTGCGAGGTTGAGAGATGCGTCTTAGCAAGCGAGGGAGGCTGAGCCTTGTGCTGTTTCCTCGTGGTAGGAGGGGCGGGCGCGTGCATGATTCACGGAGGCAGACACATGTGTACTCTGAATGATAACATGATTATATTAATCATAGCGACAAAACAGTAATGATAATGTTGATGATAATCATTATAACAAATATCATTGTTTTTGCTATTACCGTACATATCCTGGGGTTCTAAGTTCTAAAACTAGGGAGAGAAGAGAGAGAGAGAGAGACGAATCGACAGATATAACCGTCATGACCCCCTCAAAGTAGTTGGTACTTCCTTCTACCCTCCAAACTTCAACCAAAATTCCTCCTGAATTGAACGGAAAAAATGGAGGGGGAGTGCATTAGCTTTCTAATCGAGCAGAGAATTTTGCATAAGCAACAATATGCAACTGTGAGGATCAAAGAGAATTCCAAATGCAGTGAAAGAAATTCCAACTTATTTCCTCCGGCTGAGACTTAGTCACGCCCCGACTCACGCCCCCCCCCCCACTTTCGAGCTGACTCACGACCCCCCCCCCCTTGACCATAGTGATAAATGCCATGCATGATTAAAGAGAGATTGATAGAAAGAGTCTTCAAAAGATGGACGAAAAGCCAAACCACGTAGACAGACACGTAGGAAGAAAGATAACCGCCCCCCCCCCCCCCATCCCCCACCCCATTATCATCAACCTCCCACCACGTATATAATCAGGTGTAATAATTTAAGCAGTTCCATCTCGTAAATTATAGCTATAATGCATGAAATTTACACATCCCATAAATAAGCAGTGCTCATTAGTGTCCCGCTGTCCAGGTGACACCGTGCGTGCGTGTGAGAGCGCTTGTCATGAGTGTGTGTGTGTGTGTGTGTGTGTGTGCATGCGTGAATATATGTGTGTTTGTGTTAGGAGGAGGGGGAGATAGATAGATAAATAGATAGATAGACAGATAGAGAAAGAGAGGGAGGGGATGAAGGAGTATATTTGTTTCCCCATTAATAAAAATGAAAGTTATTATGTTATAAATGATATTGATAGTGTAAAATACTTTACAATAGTCACGGTAAACATTCCTAACAGCAACATTAACAGTAACAACCAGAATATTACTAACATGCAATAAAATAACATGCAACAAAAGTAACAATGACAACATCAATATTATGATAATGATAACGATAACCTTGATAACAATTCTGATAACAGTTTTAAACATACCGTGGATGACAATGATAATAATGAATGATGACAAAGATTGTAATGAGAGGATGATAAGGACGATAATATTTTTAATAAGGACAATGGTAATGATAAAGGTAATGGGAATGATAACAAAAACAACAACAAAATTAGTAATCATGATTATTATAACAATGATAATGAAGATGATGATAATGATAGCAATAACAATAATTGTAACAATGATTATAATGATAATGATAATGGTAATAATAATAATAATGATGATAGTAATGAAGATGATGATGATGATGATGAGAATGGTAATTATTCTAATAGTAATGATAATCTTTATAATGGTGATAATAATAATGATGATAGTAATGATAATGATAATAATGACAATGATAATGATAACAATGATGATGATAGTTATGATAGTAATTGCGATAATGATAATGATAACAATAACAATGATAATGATAACAATGATAATAGTTATGATAGTAATTGCGATAATGATAATGATGGTATAATG
>BOPN01001580.1:160879-163379 GCA_017312705.2 Penaeus japonicus
ATTCGCACTATGTTTCATTGCAAGTTAGAAATTTATTCCCAAATATGAAATGAAAGACAATATTTTTATCCTCCTGCACGTCGAGTATGGTTGTATGAAATAACCTTAACGTGGGTAGTCCAGCATAGACTCATGCAACGCCGTCATGCAAATCAATGTCCAGGCGCCATGAAGACCAAGGGAAGGGGGAAGGGAGGGGAGAGGGAAGGAGGGTAGAAAGGGAAAGGGAGGGGAGAGGGAAGGGGGATGGGAAGGGAGGGGACGGAAGGGGAGGAGGAGTAAGAAGCCGAGGGGATTATGGGTAAGCGAGGTGGGTTCCGTTGCGATATTAATGTAATGTTGATTCTTTTGACATGCGTGAACGTAACGCAGCTGACTAGAGGTATTGGTTGCCTGAAAGCAAGCAAGGTGAGTATAGAAAGACAAGCATACAAGCAAATATTCTCCACACGGGCTTGGAGAACACACGCACAGTCCCATCGCACGCTCACGCTTTCATCTACATCGGCACAGTGTTGGTACTCTTAGCTCAGTGATGTTGTGATTCTAGATGTTTGCATAGATACACATACGGGTGTACTCTCCCTCCCTCCCTCCCTCCCTCCCCCAACCCCCTCTCCTTACCTTCCTCCCTCCTTTCCTTCTCCCACCCTCATTCTCTTATTCCCTTCTCCTTACCTTCCTCCATCCTTCCCCTCTCCTTACCTTCCTTCCCCTCTCATTACCGTCCTTCCTCCCTCCTTCCCTTTCTTCCATCTTACCCTCCCTCCCTCCGTCCCTCCCTTTATCCGTTGTCTTTTCCCTCCTTTCTCTTCTCCGTCTCCGTCTCCGTCTCCGTCTCCCTTTCCTTCGCCAATATTAGATTGTCTTTTAAGGAGTGGGTTTACCTCGGGTTCATCGGCAGAAGGAAATTGTGGGGGAGGGTCAACAAGATGGGGGGATAGAGGGGGGATTAGGAGGCTAGGAGGAGGGGGGAAGGAGTCTAGGGGAAAGGGGTAGGTAGAAGGGGGAAGAAAGGATTAGATAATGAAAGGTGAGAGAAGAAAGGGATAGGGAAAAAAGGAGGAAAAGGGAGAAGTGTAGAAGAGGAAGAGAAAGGAACGAGCAAGAGATGTTGGAAGGGAGAGACGTAGAGGAAGAGAAATAGAGGAGAAGAAGAGGAAGAGGAAAAAAAAGCGAAAGGAAGGATAGAGAAGGAAGGGAGGAGAAAAAAGAAGGAGGTTGGAAAAGAAAGAAAAGGGGAAAACCCCAGGAGAGGAAAGAGGGGTGTCGAGAGAGAGAGAGAGAGAGGGAGGGGGGGAGCGTGCGTCAGCGATGTTGGACTCATGTCTGCAAGATTGGCCGAGTCTTGTTGATTTTCCTTATTCCGGGTTTTTATTAAGTTCTTGCTAGGAGGAGGAGGGAGGGAGGGAAGGAGAGGGAGGAGGGGAAGGAGAGAGATGGGATGAGGGAGGAAGGGGGCAAGGAGAGGATTGAGGGAAGGAAGGGAGGAGAGGGGAGGTTGGATGGGAAGGAGGTGAAGGGAAGAGGGACCGACGGAGGAGGATGGGCGAGCGTTGGAAGGAATGAGGGGAAAGGGGCGTAGAGGGCAGGAGGGGTTAGGGGAAGGGAAGAGGAAGGAGTGAAGCGAAGGGGAAGGATGAAGGAAAAGGAAGAGGGCGAAAGGAAGGACGAGGAGAGGGGAGGAGTGAGGGAAGGGGGAGATACATCTCGGGCATTTGGATAGATTAAATCGGATCTTTGGCGAGTCCGCTTTATGAGGTCTCAACTTCATCAAACATTTTCATTAGGGGCTCCGCGTGCCCTGGCCTTTTCTCTTGTCTTTTCTCGGGCTTTCTTGTGTCTCTGTCGCTCTCTATCCATCTATCAGTCTGTCTGTTTTCTGTCTCTCGTTATCTCTCTCTTTCTTTCTTTCTTTCTTCCTCACCCCTCCACCCTCCCTCCCACTCCCTCTCCCTCTCCCTCTCCCTCTCCCTCTCCCTCTCCCTCTCCCACTCCAACCAATCGGCCACCATACTCATCTATCTATTAATCTAACCATATTTCTCTGTCTCTCATTGTGTCCTTCCCTTCGGATATCAATTTTTCTCTCCCTATCATCTCCTACTCCCCCTCCTCTTCCTCCTCCTCCTCCTCCTCCTCCTCCTCCTCCTCCTCCTCCTCCTTATCCCCTTCCCCTTCCCCTTCCCCTCGTGCTTTCCCCTCGGAGGTCCCGCGGTCAGGTTTACAGTGGTCATCCTGGGCCGGAAATGATACTTTGTTGGACAAGGAGCAAGTCAGTCAGGCGGCGGAGAAGCTCCCAGTGGAGAACGAGGGGAGAGGGAGAGGGAGAGGGAGAGGGAGAGGGAGAGGGAGAGAGAGAGGTATAGAGAGAGAGGGAGAGAGAGAGAGAGAGAGAGAGAGGGAGGGAGAGAGAGAGAGAGAGAGAGAGAGAGAGAGAGAGAGAGAGAGAGAGAGAGAGGAGGGGGGTAGAATGTGTGTGTTTTAGAGGAAGAGAAAT
>BOPN01001580.1:180879-183379 GCA_017312705.2 Penaeus japonicus
CTGTGGTGGAATGGCCTTCTCTAGCGTGGCAAGGCCTTGTTTCCTTGCAGTGCCTTCCTTCGATATTTCTCCGGATGTGGCGGGCGAGCCTTCTCCGTTTTGCCGCGGCGTTACGCTTCTCGTCTTGCTTTTTTGTTGTTGATGTTTTCTGTTTTTGTTTTGTTTTGGCGAGGTTCCTCTTGATGTGGTGTGGTTTCTCTCTCTTTTCGGCGTTCCCGGTGCGAAAAAACACTCTTGTCTAATTGCTATTACTTTTTAAGCCATAGTCAATTACCAGCGTTCTATAACAGCGCTTCGCCTTTGATGCAGAGCAGCCCGGTGGCCCCTCTGGTTTACAAGTTTGTTCCTCTCTTCCTCTGCCACAAAGAACCTCTTGCTAGTGTCGTGCACGAGCAAATTTTCCCTTTGCCGCTGGACAAGCTGCTGTTCTTGTAGTTTTTGCTGCTGTTCTTGTTGCTTTTTTTGTTTTTGTTGTTGCTGTTGTTGTATACATCCTTAGAGAAATTTAGGTACGATGTGTGCGTGTAAAGGACCTTTTTTTCTCCTTTTTTTTCCTGTTCAAGTTGTAAAAGCCTCAAGGTTTTACAAAGATGTCGAGTAGGTTTTTTTTCTGTAGATCGTTATTTTGTTTTGTATTTGTTTGCGTTTTTTTATTGTTGTTGATTGTTAATTGATTTTTTTGTGTCTGTGGGAATTTCGTGTCCAAGATGAGTTGTTATTAGGGTTCATTGCGGTGGTTGTCTGCGATGTGAGATGTGTTTGTGTTTAATGAGCTTGATTGTTTGTGGTTGTGCTAATTGGTGAGCTGATGGCGGGGTCGTTGTCTCTGTTTGTTTGTTTGTTCTCTTGGCTTCTCCTTCACTAGGACAAAGGGAATTTTTTTGGAGGTTGTTTGGATGAATGAACGCTCTCTTCTTCTCTTCTGTTCTTAGTTGGTCTTCGTCTTCTCTGTATCTCATCCTCTGTCTTTTCTCTTCACTTCTGATTTTTTTTATTCTCCTCATTTTCTCTCTCTCTCTCTCTCTCTCTCTCTCTCTCTCTCTCTCTCTCTCTCTCTCTCTCTCTCTCTCTCTCTCTCTCTCTCTCTCTCTCTCTCTCTCGCACTATCGCTCACACATTCACTCACTCACCCAAGGAAATAGAAAAAGAAACAATAAGATAAAGATAAATCAGTCGAAATGAAAAGAGAAGAATCACTAATGATGATAATAAAAAAAAGGAATCAAGAGAAAGAAAAATATAGAAAAATCGAGGCGAGAAAGAGGCATAGAAGAGCTTGAGAAGATCGGCTCGACACATCCGTCGCGGCGCATCACCAACTGCCACCTGTCAATCTTCGATGGCCACCCTGTCAGTCTTAATAACTCCCTGGCTGCACATGATTGCTAGTTACCGTGATTGTCCAATAAATTTTGGTAATAGCCCCCGGGAGGGTCAGATGGGGGAGGTGAGGGATAAGGGAGGGGGAAGGATAGGAAGGGATTAAGAGGGGAGGGAGGCAGGGGGAGGTTAATGATACTTGGCTCTTCATCTTTTGTTCTTCTGTTCCTCCTTTTTTTATTATTTGTCTGTGTCTCCTCCTCCCCTATCCCTCCTTCCCCTCTTCCCCCTCTTCTTCATCCTTTCCCCCTTTCTCCTTCCCCTCTTCCCCATCTCTTTCCCTATCTCTTTCCCTATCACGTACCCCCTTCCTGTATCTTTCCTGATCCTTCTTCTACCTTCCTACACTCTCCCCTCCCTTTCTCCCTCCCTCTTTTAGTCTCTTCTCCCTCTCCCCTCCATCCTTCTTTCTCTCCTTCTCTTTTCCATCCCCTCTCACTCTCCCTCTTTCACTCTCCCCTCCATATCTTTCTCATTTCCCTCTCCCATCCTCCCCTTCACACTTTCTCCCTCCCTCCCTTCCTCCCTTCCTCCCTCCCCTCCTCCCTCCTACCCTCCTCTCCTCCATTACCTCTCTCTCCCCTGTGCTCTTCCTCCTCTCCCTCCTCTCCCTCTCTCCCTCCCTAGCTTCCACCCTTGCTCCCTCTCCCTCCCTCCCTCCCTACCTTCCACCCTTGCTCCCTCTCCCTCCCTCCCTACCTTCCACCCTTGCTCCCTCTCCCTCCCTCCCTACCTTCCACCCTTGCTCCCTCTCCCTCCCTCCCTCCCTACCTTCCACCCTTGCTCCCTCTCCCTCCCTACCTTCCACCCTTGCTCCCTCTCCCTCCCTCCCTCCTCCTTAACTTCCACCCCTGCTCCCTCTCCCTCCCTCCCTCCCACTCTCTCTCCTCCCCTCTCCCTCCCCCCCGCCTTCACTCCTCCAGCGATAAATCCAGGGAGGGATAAAATTAGCCCGTAAACAGCTTGATTGAATGCCTGAGCCGCGAGGGACAAGTGTATCTGTTCTTATTATCATTTTGTGCTTCGCTGCCGATGATGATTCATGCGCGAGGAGGAGGAAGGGGAGGAGGAGGTGGAGGAGGAGGAGGTGGAGGAGGAGGAGGAAGAAGAAGAAGAAGAA
>BOPN01001580.1:198379-205879 GCA_017312705.2 Penaeus japonicus
TCTCTCTCTCTCTCTCTCTCTCTCTCTCTCTCTCTCTCTCTCTCTCTCTCTCTTTCTCTTTTCCTTTTACTCTTTCTTTCTCTTTCTCCTTCTCTCTCTCTCTCTCTCTCTCTCTCTCTCTCTCTCTCTCTCTCTCTCTCTCTCTCTCTCTCTCTCGTCTATTTAGAGGGGGGGGGGGGGTTAGTCTATCCTCCTTGACGTCCGGGAGAGGAGCAACTTCTCCACACAGCTTCTTTGATGTTATAATTATAAAGTAAAATGTAGTTACCGTTTAATAATCTCTGAGATGGGAGGTAGGAGGGAGGAGGGAAAGAAGAGGAAGAGGGGAAGATGGAGTGGAGGAAAGGGGAGGAGAGGAAGAGGAAGGGAGGATAGGGAATGGAGGGAAGGAGGTGAGGATAGGAGGGATGGAACGAAGAGAGGGAGAAGAAGGTGGGTCAGCAGGAGGGCAGGAAGGCCTCCTTAAGAAAGGTCGAAGAAAGGTCACGCGATAGGAGAAAAATAGGAGATGGAAAGGTTCTTGGGTTTTTTGTGCCTTGTTTTTCTTCCTCCTCCCTCTTCTCCCTTTTTATTTTTGTTTTTCTTGTCTTCTCTTATTTTTCTTCCGTCTTTTTGTTCTTCGTTCGCTTTTTTTTCTTGTGGGTCTTCCCTGTCTTTTTCACCGTCTTCCTTGCTTTCAGTTTTTAAGGGATGGAGACAAAAGATTAAAAAAAATGATAGAGGTAGTAAAGAAGTAAAACAAGAAGGCAGATCATAAAGGAGACACTGAAGTAGATGTAACGGAAGAAGAAAAAAAAGCAGAGGAAGAAGGAAGAGGAGGAGGAGGAGAAAAAGGACGAAAAGGAAAAGAAAGAGAAAGAGGTGGAAGAGGAGGAGGTGGAAGAGAAAGAAAAGGAGGAGGAGGAGGAGGAGGAAAATGAGAGGAAAGGAGAAAGGGAAGAGAAAAATGAACATGAATAGCAGAAGAGAAGAAGGGAAGGAGGCATAGGATAGGTTAGGTCAGGGGAATTAGTTAGGTCAGAGGAAGAAGAGAAGGGAAGGGAGGGAAGGGATGGGGAGGTGAGGGGATAGAAGGGGAAAGAAAGAAAAGGAGATAGATATTATTAGTCTTATCGAAGGAAGGAGATTATAATTATTTGACTCGAAAGACGGTCTTCGATATTGATTCTCGGAAAGTTTAATTGTCTATTCCCCCCTCCCCCCTACCCCACCTAACCCTTACTTCCCCTCCTCATCTTCCTTCCAAACCCAGCACCTACACCCCCCCCCCCTTTACTACCCCCGAGGAAGGGAGATGAGACCCCTTAGTAATAGACTTCTCGATGCCCCCCCCCCTATCTCCCTTATAGTTCGAGAGAAACGTGAGAGGGAGGGGAGGGGGCGATAAAGGAGGGGAGGGTGTGAGTTGGGGGATAGGGATAGAGCAGAGGGAGGGGCGGGGCGGGGCACAGGGGGTTATGAGACCCATGTGGAATGTAGAATATTTCATTTCCATCCGCCCATGCAATCATAGTATTACCAGCTGGGGCGGCCGAGGGTGGGTTCCCGTGCATGGCGCATGGGAGCAGGGGAGTGCCTGACGCGTAGAGGAAGTGCCAGCTCTCCGTTGTATTGTTAGGGGCAGGGTAGGGGGAGGGGGGATGGAGATTTGAGGGGAGGGGTGTCATGAATGTACTGGGTTCGTACTTCCGTTGTACCAAGATTCTAAGCGTCTAGGCCTCGAGTACTTTGTTTTTAAGAATGTGTGTGTGTGTGCGCGTGTGCGTGTGTGTGTGTGTGTGTGTGTGTGTGTGTGTGTGTGTGTGTGTGTGTGTGTGTGTTTTAGTGTTGGGGCTGCGCGTGTGACTGTGCGTGCGCGTTTGTGCTTGTGCCTGCGCGTGTGTGCCTGTGTCTACGCGTGTGACTGTACGTGCGCGTGTGCGGGACTGCATTAGCGCGTGTGTGTGTGTGTGCGTGTGTGTGTGTGTGTGTGTGTGTGTGTGTGTGTGTGTGTGTGTGTGTGTGTGTGTGTGTGTGTGTGTGTGTTTTAGTGTTGGGGCTGCGCGTGTGACTGTGCGTGCGCGTTTGTGCTTGTGCCTGCGCGTGTGTGCCTGTGTCTACGCGTGTGACTGTACGTGCGCGTGTGCGGGACTGCATTAGCGCAGCCTTCACGCCGGAAACAGCCGCGAGTCTGTGTCTCCTATCGGCGGCTCGTGGATAGAATTATGACAATATGATATCGGCTCCCATTCCGGGGCAGCCGGCGACACGCTTCATTGGGCTTTTATGAAGTTCTGACGAGAGAGAGAGAGGGGGCGGGGGGAGGGGGGTGAGAGGGTGAGAGGGGGGGAAGGAGAGCGCCTCTCCCTCAATCTTCTCTCTCACTCGATCTTTATTTCGTTCTTTCGTTCTCTCACTCTTTCTCTTCCCTTCTTCCTCCTCTTCTGTCCCTCTCCCCCTTCTCTTAGCCTACCCCACTCTGTCACATCTCTCCCTTCCTCTTCTACCTCTTCCTTCTTTTCCTACTCCTCCACCTCCTCCTTCCTCCTACTCCTCCACCTCCTCCTTCCTCCTTTTCCTCCTCTCCTCGTCCTCTTCTTCCTCCTCCACCCCCTTCTTCTTCCTCCTCCTCCCCTCCTCCTCCTTCCTCCTATCTTCCTCCTTCCTCTTCCTCCTCTCCTCCTGCTGCTCCTGCTCCTCCTCCTCCTCCTCCTCCTCCTCCTCCTCCTCCTCCTCCTCCTCCTCCTCCTCTCCCCCTCCCCCGCCCTTTCACTATTCTCCCTTTCTCCTTATGGATTCATGTGCCTTAAGTAGGATCTGCAGATATTGCAGAGCCCCTTGCACGCCGCCTCCTCCTGGTCTGTGTCAGCTTCGTGTTGCAAGCGGGAGGCAGCGGACGACCCCGTGTTGCAGGGATGTTGAAATGATGTTGCAGATAATTGGGTTTGATTCCCCAGTTGATGGTGTTGTAATGGAGTGGACTACTCTTCACCCCCCCTCACCTCCTTCTTTCCCCCTCCCCCTGGAGTTTTAGCAGTGCCGGAGGTCAGGTGGAATGTCGGGCGGGGCATGAGGCGAGGGAGGCACTCGCTTCACTTGCAGGAAGGTAGACATTGCAGAATGACGTCACTCGGGCACGGGCACATGACGTCATTGCGTTACCGGGAATCATTGTTTGCCCCGCCCTATGCTTGTGAAGCTGCCCCTCCCCCCTCCTACTCCTCATCTTTCTCTTCTTCATCCTCGTACTTCTCCTCCTCCTCCTTCTTCTCTTCTTCTCCCTCCTCCCCCCTTTCTTCTTTCGGAAACCTTTCCCTTCTTATTCCTTCACTTATCCTTTCTCCTCCTCCTCTTCGTCTTTCTCTTCCTCCTCCTCCTTTCCCTCCTCTTCCTCTTCCTCCCCTTTCTGCTTTCGAGTCCCTTTTCCAATTATTCCTTTACTCTTCTCCTCCTGTTCCTCCTCCTCCTCCTCCTCCTCCTCCTCCTCCTCCTCCTCCTCCAAATTCTCGGTTCCAACCTCCCTCCCCCCTTCCCTCCCCCTCCCCCTCCCCCTCCCCCTCCTGCTGCCGTGCCATTACCGCGACGGTTCTCTGTAAGCGGAGGCGCTCACCCCGGGGCTCTCTCCCGCTTGGGCTCCTCTTATCGGCTGCTATCGCGGCCCTTGATCTTTTCTTCTTTTTTTCTTTCATCTTTTTGTGTGATTTTCTTTTTGTCTGATTTTTTTGGCTTCCGCTTTTCGTTTTTCTCTTTCTTTGTCGTCTTTTTCGTCGGCCAACTTCTTATCATTATTGTTAATATTATCATTGTTATTATTATTATTTTTTTAATTATTACCATTATTATAACTCTTATTAATAGTAGTTGTAATATTATTATTATTATCGTTATTATCATTATCGTTATATTTTTTTGTTATCATCATCACCATTATCATCATCATCCTCATCATCATCATCATCCTCATCATCATCATCATCCTCATCATCATCATCATCATCATCATCATCATCATCATCATCATCGTCATCGTCATCACGATTACCATCCCTCTTTCTCCTTTTTCTTCTTATTCTCCATACCGCTTTTTTATCGTCGTCTATTCAACGCACACACTGGAAGCAAGAAATATGGGAGAAGAAAGTAAAAGAATAAAAATGGGGAGAAAATAGAAAGGGAAGGAGGAAGAGGAGGAGGAGGAGGAGGAGGAGGAAAGGGGAAGGTAGTTAGGAGGTAGTTAAAAGGGGGTGGGAAAAGGGGGGGTAGGGCGACGACGGTTATGTAACACTGACGTGGGACCAGCTGTGAGCCGACACCCCTCCCTTTCCTCCTCCCCCCCTCCCCCTTGCTGTTTACGGGTTAGGGGGAAGGGGGGAGTAGGATTTAGGGGGAGGGTGGTGTCAGCTGGGACAGGAAGGACTCACTTGGTCGCTTCCATCACCCTGGGTCATCCTTACACCCTCGTTCTCGCCACACCTGACCCTACACAATTCACCTCCCCCACCCCCTATCCGCCCACCCACCCACCCACCCACGTTCTCACACACTACGGCCCTCTCCGCAAATTGTTGTCTTCCAGATGCATTCGTTGTGAACAGGTGTGTGTGTGTGTGTGTGTGTGTGTGTGTGTGTGTGTGTGTGTGTGTGTGTGTGTGTGTGTGTGTGTGTGTGTGTGTGTGTGTGTGGTGTGTGTTCGTGTGTGCGTGTTGTTATTTATAGAAAACATTTCAGACCAGATCTCACTCTCCTCTCAGTTTATTTATGCTTAACACTTATTCTCCTCCATCATCCTTTTACCCTAAGATTTATTTAGTGTATTTTGTCTTCTTCATTTCTCGCTTTTACTCTCTTCAACGTGCAATTCGTTATTATTTTTTAATTTATCCACTTTATACTCAATTAGTATCCTATTCCAGGTATCCATTATCATTCTCTCATATTTTACCTTCCTATTTACACTTTTTCTATCTTTATCTTAAATTCCTTTATCTATATACACCAATTTAATGACCGTTGGTAATTATTCCATTTATACATTTCTAATTCCATTTATTGATCTGACTCGCAATCGTCCAACCTCGTTTTGATATATCCTCGGCCATAAAAGGTCAGGATAGGCCTACGGGCGCGAGAAATAAATAACTCTCGGGTGGCCTAACCAGCATCACATATCTCGCGCTCCATTAACTCCAACAACAGGGAAAAAGGGGGATGCTTGAGCTTTTGTTTTTGTTGTTTGCTTTTTCATGTTTTGCTTGGGTGTTAGGGTTCTCTGTTGGGCTTTTTTTTGTGGTTTTGTCTTTTTTTTCGCTGTCTTCGTCTCTGTGTGTATCTCTTTGTATCTCTTGTTTCTTTCTCTTTATTTTTCTTTGTCTCTCTCTCACTCTTTGTTTCTCTTTCTCTCCCTCTCTATTTGTCTCTCTCTCTCTCTCTCTCTCTCTCTCTCTCTCTCTCTCTCTCTCTCTCTCTCTCTCTCTCTCTCTCTCTCTCTCTCTCTCTCTCTCTCTCTCTCTCTCTCTCTCTCTTTGTTTCTCTCTCTCTCTCTCTCTCTCTCTCTCTCTCTCTCTCTCTCTCTCTCTCTCTCTCTCTCTCTCTCTCTCTCTCTCTTTTCTTTATCATTTGCTTGTCGTCTTCGTTCCTTTTTATTTCCGTCCGATTCTTCTTCGTCCAGCTCATTTTCTGCTGCTCTTCCTCCTCTTTCCACCTCATTTCGTCCTCTCTTTCTTAACCTTCCTTTTTTCCTCTTTCCTCTCCTCTTTTCTCCACCTTAAATGCAGTTTTCGTCGTCCCTCCTTCCTCTTTGTATTCTGTTACTATTGTTGTTTATTTTTCTGACCTACATTTACATTTTTAATCCTCCCCTCTGATCTTTCTTTCTCTGTGCATTATACCTTTTTTCTCCTTTTCTTCATTACTCTCTTCCATTTAGACATTATTTTCTCCTATCTATCCATCCATCACTCACTCACTCACTCACTCACTCACTCACTCACTCACTCACTCACTCACCCCCGTACCTGCCCTACCTCCGTTTTTCCGGCACGACTTGGCACTCGCTGGACCGTCCGAGCGCCGTAGCCGGATTAATGAACTCCCGACTTTCCCCTGAAGCGGAAATATCGAAGGTTCAGTGCAGATGAATTAGGTAGCTGAAGCAACATTTATTTTCATTCTGCTATTAATAACTTTTCTTTCGTTTATCATGATTTATTGTTATGGTTCGCGGAATCGCAATGCCTTATCTCCCTTGGTTCTGCGCATGCGCGGTGATAAGCTACTACTACTACTACTACTAGTATGAGCCTCCTGGAGAAGTTAGCTTACTTCATCACTGCTCTTGCTCGAGTGAGCACTGGGTGCAGCTGCTCGTGAGTTTTCTTTTGTTATTTTCAGCATTCTATGCGTGTGCAGAAATTGATCAATCTTGTGAATCAGTGAATGGTGTTGATATGTAATTTCAGTCTGTTGAGATTGGATTATATCACAACACTCTTAAGATGCAGGAACAGTCTCAAGTCTAGACAAATGGCTCTGAGGATTCCGTTTATGGCAACATTAACTAAGATCGAGTTTAAGAAAAGCTTTGCTCTTGATTCTATTGTGTTATCCCTTTTAAGATATATTAGTGTGGCATTTTATATATACGTTCTCTCTAGCAGTGAGGGCAAGGTGTGTGTGTGTGTATGTATATATATATATAGATGTATGTATGTATGTATGTATGTATTTATATATAAGTATGTATGCATATTTTTTCCTTATTTCTTTTTAGCTGTTAAATTTGCATCACATATCAATGCACCAATACATTATATTTGTCGAAAAGGATTTTGATCTCCCTTTATGATTAGTGGTGGCTGATGATTATGACCCTTTCGATTCTAAGAAAAGGAAACAAAATAAAAGAATCATGTACATTGTGGAAGACTCTAACGAGGGCATTGGAATTCCGAGCCTATGAATATATAATCGGCGAGTTCGCATGGCAGAGAGAGGGAGAGGATGAGAGAAGGGGATAGGGAGAAAGTGAAGATATGAAGAGAGGGGAAGAGAGAAAGGGAGAGGGGGAGGGAGAGGGAGAGGGAGAGGGAGAGGGAGAGAGAGAGAGCTAAGGAGAAAAGGGAGAGAAAGAGAAGGAAAGGTAAACGGAAACAGAAAAAGATCTCCCTCTGTTCTTCCCCTTTTCGTACTCTCTTGTTTTCTTTCCCTTCTTGGCACCCTGGCACCTCCGGCCTGGCACTCAGAAAAGAAGGAATTAAAGAATAAAGGCAACATGAATGCACAGTCCATGTAGGATGGCACTGTCTTATGCGGTGTCAGTAAGTCAGTGCCACAGTATGATGGGCGGCACTGGCACTAGATTCGATTGCGCTTGTTGTGTGGGCGTGGTGAGTCACCCTGGTTGTGGGTATAGTTTTTTAGTGTGGGCGCACGGTGGCATTTTAATGGATTTTATAAGGAAATGTTGACGTCACATCTTGAAGTGACGTAGTACCATGTGGACGCGACCGTTATTTTTGTTGT
>BOPN01001580.1:213379-215879 GCA_017312705.2 Penaeus japonicus
GAACGTGGTTGATCGATCGGTTTTGAAGAAATATAGATATATACACATATTTCCTCACATATATAATTTGTCATTAGCCCACAAGAGATAAAGCTTCGAATTCCACGTGTCAGCAGAGCGCCGTGCGTACAGACTCGAGGCCGGGAATGGGAACGGTTGTCCTGAAGGAACATGTGAGAACTCTCGCGGCGCCGAGGATGACCCGCCACTGGTTCTGCGACAGATTCGCCGTGCTATCGTCGTCGGCTGCCGTCGTGCAAGGTAACAGCCACAGCTGCAACAACAACTACGTCAACCGCTGCTGCAACATCGAAACAGGAGATACGTCCTTGTCGTCCCCCGTGCAGGTGGCGCAGGTGGTGCACGTGTAGTGCGTGGAGAGAGAGAGAGAGAGAAAGAGGGTTTAAGAAACCCCCCTCCTCCTCCGCCCTCACTACTCAACCCCCACCCCCCTGCGAGTGCCACATTGTCCCCCCACCTTCTTGTCATCCTCACCCCCCCCCCCCCCTCGCCCCTCGTGTGATTTGCTGTGTCGCGCCTCTCATGTAAATACTTCAACCTGGCGCCCATTAGGATTAAGTTCGTGTCGCCTCCGAGCCCGAAGGTCACTAAAGGTAAGTCTTGTCCGTGGAGTTTTTCGTGGTGTGCGTATCCTGTGTGTGTGTGTGTGTGTGTGTGTGTGTGTGTGTGTGTGTGTGTGTGTGTGTGTGTGTGTGTGTGTGTGTGTGTGTGTGTGTGTGTGTGTGTGTGTGTGTGTGTGTGTGTGTGTGTGTGTGTGTGTGTGTGTGTGTGTGTGTGTGTGTGTGTGTGTGTGTGTGTGTGTGTGTGTGTGTGTGTGTGTGTGTGTGTGTGTGTGTGTGTGTGTGTGTGTGAGAGTGTGTTTTGTTTGAGAGAGAGAGAGAGAGTTCCTTTGAATGTATGTATGGGTTTGTATGTGTCTTCTATGTATAAGGATATTTGTGTATTTATGTGTTTAAAAAAAACGTTACTTTGAATGGATGTGTGTGTGTGTGTGTGTATGTATGTATATTTGTATGTATGTATGTATGTTGGTGAGTGAGTGCTTGTTTGCATGCGTAGCTGTGTGTTTTCTGTGTACGTGTGCAAGCGTGTTTATGTGTGTATTTGTGCTTGTGTGTGTCTTTGTGCTTGTGCTTGTTTTGTATTTGTATTTGTACGTGTCCCCCGTATCGCGTGACACGTGTCGTGTGTTTTATTTATGCATGCAAGTTCATTTCATGGAAATGGAATTCGGAAATTGTTTTCGGTCTATTAGATTATGTTGCATTGACAGCAACTGAGTGAATTGTTCGTGCAATGAATTTATATTTGTGCTTGTGTGTGCGTACGTGCGCCGGCTGATCTGTTTGCTTTGGTCACGCTGATATATTCACTAGTCGAGAGATGACTGACTGCCCGTTGCCATCGGGGAAAATTAACTCGCACATACATACATGCATACATATGTGAGGCTGATTTATTACAAGGAGCGAACTACATCTTTATGTTTTGCGATTAGGCTGCTGTTGCTGTTGTTGTCTATTGCTTTGGTCTTGTTTGTTTTTGTTGTCTTCATTATTATTTCCATTATCTATTGTTATTACCTATCATATGCCTCCCTCCCTCTCTTCCTCCTTCACATCCCTCCATCCCACCTTCCCCCTCTCTCTCTCCTTCCTTCCTTCCCTCCCTGACACCATTATTACCACAACGATTACCATAGCTACTGGTACTGCTACCAGAACTACAACAATCACTCTTGTTACTATTACTCCTACCACTCTTACTAACTCTGACCAATTACCTCAGTTTTACGTTACCCTTCTTGTTACTATGATTACCACCGTTATTATTATTATTATTATTTTTTTTTTGCAAAGTGATACAAAAGGCGAGTGTTTGTGTATGTGTGTGTGTGTGTGTGTGTGTGTGTGTGTGTGTGTGTGTGTGTGTATGTGTGTGCATGTGCAAGCCTTCCGTTTCGAGTCTTTGTTTGGATGAAAAGTCACGTCTGTTATCTTCAAACTTGGGAGGCAAGTTGACCGTTGCATAATGCGGCATCGCAACGACTCGTCATTCGTGACGAAAGGTGGAGGAAAGGAAGAATGATAGAGATGACGAGGGATAGGGAGAGCGATGAAAGAGAAAAGGAATATGTCTTTGATTATACATGTGTTGTCATCTCTCACCGTAACACATATTTTCGAGACTGAATGTTAGTCAATGATGAATTGTTCTCTCTCACTCTCACTCTCTCTCTTTCTCTCTCTCTCTCTTTTCTCTCCTTCTCTCTCTCTCTTTCTCTCTCTTTTCTCTCCTCTCTCTCTCTCTTTTCTCTCTCTCTCTCTCTCTCTCTCTCTCTCTCTCTCTCTCTCTCTCTCTCTCTCTCTCTCTCTCTCTCTCTCTCTCTCTCCCTCTCTCTCTGTCTCTGTCCCTCCCTCCCTTTCTCTCTCTCTCTCTCTCTTTCTCTCTCTCTCCTCCCTCTCTCTCTGTCTCTGTC
>BOPN01001580.1:220879-223379 GCA_017312705.2 Penaeus japonicus
CTTCCTCTCCCTCTCCTTCCCTTCCTCTTTCTCCCATACCCTTTTTCTCCATCTCTTCCACCTTTTCCTCCTTCTCCGAGTCTCCATTTCAGTGTTATTTTTCTCGTTTTTCTTATATCCCTCTCTAACCTATTTTATTCTTGAGCCAATTTCCGCCTCTCTTTCTTCCACCCCCCTCCTACCCCCCTCCTCTTAGTCATCCTCATTCATACCAGTTTGCCCCCCTACCCCCCTTCGTTATTCTTACGCCCCCTCCTTTCTTCCTCTTAATTCTGTCTCATACCTTCCCCCCCCCCCTAACCTCCCAAAACCCCCATACCCTTTCTTCTTCCTTCCCCTCTTCCCTTCCTCCCTCCCCTCTTGTCCCTTCCTCCCTTCACGCTCCTCCCATCTCTTCCTTCCCTCTCGCCCCATCTCTTCCTCTCCTTCCCTCACATTCCATCCCATCCCATCCCATCCCTCCCCCCTATTCCTTTTCCTCCCTCCCCCCTATTCCTTTTCCTCCCTCCCCTCCCTCATCCCTCCCTCCCTCCCTCCCTCCCTCCCTCCCTCCCTTCCCTACCCTACCCTTCTTCTCCCATCACGCCCCATCCTTCGAGCATCTACCTACGCCCATCCGCCCCCGTGGCCCCATTCGAACCCACACCTTATCCTTTGCCGCCCATCCGGTGGCCCCCCTCTTTTAACTTCTCTTTTATTTTCGCCTTTTTCTTCTTCCTACTTTTGATTTTTTGTTGATGTTGTTGATGATTATGATGGTGATTATCGAATGTATTTTTTTAATCTTTTTTTTCTTGACGATTCTCTGGTATTTTTTATTCATTATTAGTTAACGTATTTTTTCGAAAATGGGAGGACACGATAGTATAATGGAGATAGAGAGAAAGAGATAGAAGGACAGAAAAAGAGTGAGAGTGAGAGATTGAAGGAGAAAAAAGAGTGAGAGAGATATAAAAAGAGGAGGAAGAGAAACACAGAAAGAGAGAAAGAAGTTCGAGAGATATATATCTAGAAGAAGAGAAAGAGAACGAAACGGAGACAAGAAAATGGCAAACAGAATTCACAGAGAAGAGGATGATGATGATGATGGTGGTCATGATAGGGATGATAACGGATCACTTGGTCAGACGATGAGAGAGAGAGAGAGAGAGAGAGAGAGCGAGAGCGAGAGCGAGAGAGCGAGAGAGCGAGAGAGCCTCAATCGCAATATAGACGGGGACACGCGGCCCGGAATCTCATTTGAGACCTCTGATTGAACCCGGGAATTACTAGTGGTCTTCGCCGCCGAATAGAGTCAATTCTCGGTCTGGCGGGGGTTCTTAGAGAGGGTGGGGGTGGGGGCGGGGGCGGGGGTGAGTTTGGAAGGGATAAGAGGGATGGGGAGAGAGAAAGAAAGGGTGGGGTGGGGTTGAGGCGAGCGGGGGGTGGGAGGAAGGAGAGGGAGGAAGGAGAGGGAGGTAGAGGGAGGTAGTTGAATGGAGAGAAAGAGAGAGAGAGAGAGAGAGAGAGAGAGAGAGAGAGAGAGAGAGAGAGAGAGAGAGAGAGAGAGAGAGAGAGAGAGAGAGAGAAAGAGAGAGAGAGAGGGGGGGGAGGGATGGAGGGAAGGATGGGAAAAAAGAGGGGAAGGTGAATAAGGAAAATTAAAGAAAGGGACTAGTTAGCACAGGAAAAAGAAAGAACCAGAATTAGAACGAGGGCTAGATAAACTAGATAGAAATAGATAGAAAAGAAGTTCAAGGGAAAGAGAGAGAGAGAGACCGAGAGAGACAAGAGACAAACAGACAGAAAAAAAACCTGAGATCTAAATACTCACAAAAAAGGAAAGAGAAACGGCTAGAGAGAAAAGCAAAACGAGACATTGGGAAAAGCATGTTGCATACGCGGCGTTGGATCACTTTGTGGCATCGTGTCTCGGGGTTCCTGTGCGGCCGAGCCTCCCGTTCATGCGCCATTCGTTAATTACGGGTTGCTTGCCTGCTTGCGCCAGGTCGTGTCGTGGATTCGTTTTATTTGTAAGGGTTTGATTGCGTTGCAATATGATGGAGGAAAGTGATTGCACTGGTTTGCCGTGGGTTTTCAACATCATTGTCTTCGGTATAGTTGTCGTCGTTATTTGCAGTAGTTTTGTTAATAGTAAAAGTAAGAGTGTTAGGTGATGATAAGCTTTAAGAGTAGAAGTAGTAACAGTTGTAATAGTAGTAGTAGCAGTAATAATAGCAATAATAGTAGTAATTTTCATTAATACTACCACTACTACCACTAACTCTTACCTCAAACTCGTACCACGCAATCTACGACCATTCCCGTTTTTTTTTTTTTTTTTTTTTCCTTTTTTTAATTCCCTTTTGTCTTCTTTTTTCTTACATCCATGTATGATACCGCTTCCATCCACCTTACCCCATGTCTCTTTTATCTCCTCCCTTGTCCCCTTCTTCCGTCCTTTTCCGCGCCCGTCCCTTGCGCTGTGTCCGGCCCTTGCAGCTCGACGCCGTCCTGCACT
>BOPN01001580.1:228379-250879 GCA_017312705.2 Penaeus japonicus
TTGATTTCGTTCTATTTTTTATTGTTTTTTATCGTCCTCCTACTTCTCTTCCTTCTCCTCCTCCTCCTCCTCCCCTCATTCCCTTCCCCATCCCCCCTCCTCTTTCCCTCCTCCTCCTCTTCATCCTACTCCTCTACGCCCTACCGCCTCCTCCTCCTCCTCATTATCTTCCTCCTCCTCCTCCTCCTCCCTCCCCCTATCCCCCTATCCCCTCCCTCCTCCTCCCTCCTCCCCTCATTCCCTTTCCCATCCTCCCCATCCTCCTTCCCTCCTCCTCCTCCTTCCCTCTTCCCCCTCTTCCTCCTTCTCTTCTTCCTCCTCTTCCTCCCATTGACGTGTCCCGCCGTCTGTCTTGAGCTGATTCGCTACGAACTCCTCCAGGTGTGACGGACCCTAAAGGTGGACCGCTCCCCCCCTCCCCCCTCCCCTCCCTCCCCACACCCCTTCCTTCCCACATCCCCTCTCCCTTAAGTGGAAAGTCGCAAGAACAGAGAGTACTTCTTCTCTTCTTACTTTTGCTCCCTCCTCCCCCCCCCCCTCCCCTTTTCGCCCTGTTCCAACATCCACCTGTCCCTCTCTCACTCTCTTTCTCCACCCCTCCCTATCCCCTCTTTCCCCTTTCCTCTATCCCTCCCTGTCCTTCCTCGACCTTTCCTTCATTCTCCCTGCCCTCCTCTTTCTTTCCATCCTCCTCTCTACCCCTCCTCCCGCCCCCCCAAGCCCTCATTTTCCTTTCCTTCCTCCTCCCTCTCCCCCTCCTCCTCCCTCCTCCTCCTCCTCCCTCCTCCTCCTCCTCCTCCTCCTCCTCCTCCTCCTCCTCCTCCTCCTCCCCCTCCCTCTCCCTCCTCCTCCTCCTCCTCCCTCTCCCTCCTCCCCCCCTCCTCCTCCTCCCCCCTCCTCCCTCCTCCTCCCTCCCCCTCCCCCCCCCTCCCCCTCCTTTCCCTCCTGCTCCCTTTTTCCTCCTCCCTCCTCCTCCTCCTCCTCCTCCCCCCTCTCTCCCTCCTCCCCTTCCTCCTCCTCCTCCCCCTCCCTCCTCCTCCTCCCTCCCCTCCTCCTCCTCCTCCTCCTCCTCCTCCTCCTCCTTCTTCTCCTCCTCCTCCTCCTCCTCCTCCTCCTCCTCCTCCTCCTCCTCCTCCTCCTCCCTCTCCCTCCTTTCCCCCCGCCTCCTCCCCTCCCCCTTGGCCCTCCTCTTTCTTTCCTTCCTTCCTTCTTGTCTCCCCCCCCCCCTCTCCTTCCTTCCCCCACCTCGGGTCGGTTCCCAAGACACCTCAATGGACAAGAATGGCTGAATGGACGGGGAACTATTTTATTCTTTATGTTCTTTTTATTTCATTCTTCCCTTCTTTTTCCTTTTCTTTTCTCTTTCTCTTTCCTCGGTATTATTTTACCTCTGTGCGTGTGATCTTGTCCTGATTTTTTTTTTCTTTTTTTTTCTTGTATTGTATTGTTTTTTAATGATTTTTTGCGATTATTATTTTTTTCTTCTCTGTTTCCTATTTTCCAACCGAGTTGTTCCGATCTCTTAATTATTTTTTCCACCTTTTGATTGTTGTGGAGGAGAGGGAGGGGGGGATGAGGGGGGGGGGCGAGCGGAAGAGGAGGAGAAGCAGGGGGGAGGGTGATTAATCTCTCAGGATGTACACGATCACGTAAGTGTACCCACAGTCGCGCGCGCGTACATAGATAAACAGATACACACATACATCATATATCATACATCATACATCATACATCATGCATCATGCATCATACATATACATACATACATACATACACACATACATACATACATACATACATACATACATACATACATACATTAATTCATTCATACATACACTCATTCATTCATACATTCATACATACATACATACAGGCATACATACATACATACATACATACATACATACATACATAAACACACACACGCGAACACACACACACACACACACACACACACACACACACACACACACACACACACACACACACACACACACACACACACACACACACACACACACACACACACACACGAACGGCACACATATAAAACACGCGCGCCCGCGCTTGTGTGTGTGTATATATGTACGTATTTATGCATGTATGTGTGTATTTATGTACGTCCAATTATATACAAAGCCACAAACACAGACACTCGCACTAATACAGAGAGATCCTTGACCCCGTTCTGTATGCAAAACAATGACTGTAGAAAACCTCTTTGCTTGTATAGGCTTAGCTGAGGTCAAAGGGTCAGAGGGCGAGAAGGGAAGGCCAGCTCTGCAAATATGGGGAGAGGAAGGGATGGGTGAGCGAGGAAAATAAAGAGGAAGAGAGAGGGAGGGAGTTTTTTGGGGATGAAGAGAGAGAGAGAGAGATATAGGTGGAGGTAGTAATATAGATGTAAATAGAGAGATACACAGACAGACAGACAGACAAAAAGACCGAGACATAAGCAAATAGCAGAGAGAGACAGAGAGAGAGAGAGAGAGAGAGAGAGAGAGAGAGAGAAAGAAGAGAGAGAGAGAGAGAGAGAGAAGAGAAAGAGAGAGAGAAAGAGAAAGAGAGAGAGAAAGTAGGGGGAGAGGAGAGAAAATTAGACTGAGAGAAGAGAGGCCGAGAAATGAAGCTCTGTAAAAGCTTCTTGAGATAGAAGGGGAGGAGCGAAAGGACGAAAACACCGGGGCGAGATGGGGTGGTTCTGAGCCCAGGGGGAGGGGAGGGGAGGGGGCTCAGGAGAGATAGGAGGGGGTCGGGCAGAGGTAACAAGGCTAGGCAACAGGAAGTAGAGCATTATCTCTCCCGTAGCCGAACGTAAGCCAATATCTCACGACCATTATGTGCCTAGCAAATTTCTGCTCATTTGCGAACGTTGTAGCGAGGACATATTTCGGGTTTTATGCGAACGTGAAATCAGGGAATGGGGCGCTGGGGGCAGGGGGTAAGGGGGAGGGGAGTTCCGTGCACACACTTGCCGTCGCGCTATTTGTTGCTGTAGCGTTTGGAGCGGTAGACTCTCACGAGCGCGGAAGGGTTACACCCCCAGCCCGGAGAGGATTTTTATGTCCCTGTGTACCGTCGCACAGCTTACTCGTTAATAGGTTGCGATCTTCATTTATTGCTACGCGCGCGCAGATACACACGCACACTCACACTCACACTCACACTCACACTCACACTCACACACACACACACACACACACACACACACACACACACACACACACACACACACTCACTCACTCACTCACTCACTCACTCACTCACTCACTCAAACACTCAAACATGCGCGCGCGAATGACTGGCTGTCCGCTGCATATCATAACTGCCGTCTCCTTTGACTGGCTGGTCCCGAATACACAACGCGAGAGCGAGAGAGCAAAGGACGAACACAATGCGCACGAGATCAGGAATGACCCTCCTGTGGTGCTATTTCCTCTTCGTTGATTTTGCTTCTTCTTTGTCTTCCATGACTTCTTCTTCGGCTACTTCTTCGCCTTCGTCTTCTGTTTCTTCTTTTTGTCTTCTTCTACTACTACTGCTATCACTATTGCTACTACTACTACTATTGATACTATTACTACTATTACTACCTTTACTACTACTAAGGCTGCTACTAACATTACTGCTACTTTTACTACTACTACAACAACTACATCTACCACCACCACCACTACTACTACTATTACTACTACGCCTACTACTACCATCAGTACTGCTACTAGTACTACAGCTGTTTTTTTTCCCTCTCCTTCTTCTCCTTCTTCATCTACTTCTTCATCTTGTTCATCGCCATCCTGCGCCCATAAAGTACAGCCTCTTGCGCCAATAAAGGTATAACCTTAACCCCGTATAATGTATAAGCCCTTTTCGCCCGTACTGGAGAACGCATTCACTCCTCGTTCTTCACTTCTCTCGGCTGTTCTCGCTTACTCTCGTTTGTTCTCGCTTTCTCTCTGTCTTTTATCGTCCTATCCTTTTCGTCTTATCACGCAAGACGAAAAAGATATCCTTACTTATCCTTACTTTATCCTTACTTCTCGATTTCTCTTTGTCTTTTATCGTCTTTTCCTTTCTCTTCTTACCAGATCTCCATTTTTTGCCATCTATTCTCGTCAGCTCTCGTCTTCTCCCGTTTGTTCTCGTCAGCTCCCGTGTTATCTTTCCTGTTCTCGTCCGTTCTCGTCATCTCTCGTCTTTTCTCGTTTGTTCTCGTCAGCTCTTGTCTTCTGTCGCCTTATTTCCCCGCTAGTACACGTCTTATCGCGTCCGTTCCTGTATTCTCTCGTCGGACTCTCATCTCTGTTTGTGCGCGAAGGAGGAGGGAGATGGGAAGATGAAGATGGTAATTGAGAAGCAGATAAAGATAATCAGACACTCTTACACACGCGCGCACACACACACACACACACACACACACACACACACACACACACACACACACACACACACACACACACATCCGCAAACTCAAAGTCACAGCCTCCCCCCCCCTCCCCCACTTCCTCCTCCTTACCCCACACGCCCCTCCCCCACAAAATAATAACATGCAAAGGAGGAAAAGACCACAAAGCTCATATTCTCACGCGCGCAAGGTAACAAAACCGAGATTGCATTTATTTTTTTTTATTCTTTTTTATTTCATTTTCTTTGCTCTATTTTGTGTTTTTGTTTGTTTGTTTGTGTTTATTTTTTGTGTTTTACTTATTGCGCCAACATGTTTATGGCAGCGAGCACCCTCCGCGACATTAGCATTTTTATTGGTTCGACCGTGATAGCAACTTTGAGGTATTTGGGGTGGGGCGGGGGTAGGGATAGGGGGAGGAGGAGGAGGAGGAGGAGGAGGAGGAGGAGGAGGAGGAGGAGGAGGAGGAGGTGGAGGATGAAGGGAAGGTTGAAGGAGGAAGAAGGGGGAGGAGAGGGGGGGGGGGTGAGGAGGAAAGGAGTTACAGGGGGCAACAGGATTCCATCGTCTGACATATGGTTGTCTCGGAAGGAAATTTTTTGTAGTTTTTTATGGGCTTCTGTCTATTTTGTTCTTTCATTTCTTCTTGTTTCTCCTCTCTCTCTCTCTCTCTCTCTCTCTCTCTCTCTCTCTCTCTCTCTCTCTCTCTCTCTCTCTCTCTCTCTCTCTCTCTCTCTCTCTCTCCCTCTCTCTCTCTCTCCCTCTCTCTCTCTCTCTCTCTCTCTCTCTCTCTCCCTCCCTCCCTCCCTCCCTCCCTCTCTCCTTCTCTCCTTCTCTCCTTCTCTCCCTTTCCTGTCCTCTTATCTTCCCTCCCTCTGTCCTCTCAACCCCTCTTCTCTTTCACCCTCCCATCCTTTTTCCTCTTCTTCTCCATCTTCTCCACCCTCTTCTTCTCCCCCTTTGCTTGTCTCATTCGTGGAAGTGACTCATTACGGGAAGAGAGAAAGAGCTTCTTCATTTACCATTATTATTGTTATTATTATTATTATTATTATTATTGCTGCTTCTGTTTTGATAATTATGTCGTTTTGTTTTGCCTGGGGTGGTTTTGCATGTTCATTTTGTGTTTGTATATTTATTCTGTGAACAATTTATTTGTTTACCGCCCTTTTATGTTTATGATTATTGCCATGGTGTAAGTATTGTTTGAATTACAATTATCATTTTCGTCTTCTGGATATATCTCCTCTTGTCTAGATATATGTCTATATTTATATCTATCTATCAATCTATTTATGTATACACATACATACATGACCATGCACATTCACACTCAAACACAATCGCGTACGCTGGCACACTCATGATATACAAACATAAATACATACTTAGTCACATAAACATGTACCGTATAACATTTCTAAATTCCTCTCCTCATTGTCTCTTGACTGCAGTCTCGTCTCAGACAGATCCACTTCTTTGACCCATACCCTCAAGGTGTGCCACTGCCCCCTCCCCCCTGCGCCCCCTCTCCCCTCTCCTCACTACCAGCACATCAACTCCCCCCCCCCCCTTCTTACCTTGCCCTCAGGGTTGAGACCGAGAGCATGCCATGCCAGGTCATATGACACACGGTTTCACTCGCGTTGTGACACGCCTTCATTATCGGAAGGGAGGGGAGGGGAAGGGGGGAGGGAGGGGAAGGGGCGGGGGGAGGAGAGGAGGGGAAGGGAAGGGAAGGGGGGAGGAGAGGAGAGGAGGGGAGGGGAGAGGAGTTGGGGATTGTGAGAGAGGTTTGGTGGATAAGGAACAAAAAAGACATCGCTTAATTTTCCAGTCCTTTTTTCTGTGGCTTGCTATTAATATGTTTTGTTCACTTCTTTTCGCGTTCTCTTTCTCTCTTTCCTTATATTCACACTTTTGCTTGTTATTCTGTGATTGTGAACTGTATCCGTTTCCCCTCTTTTGGTTATGGTGTGTGTCTTGATCTCTCACTCCGAGTCTCCTTTTGTGACCTCTCTCTCTCTCTCTCTCTCTCTCTCTCTCTCTCTCTCTCTCTCTCTCTCTCTCTCTCTCTCTCTCTCTCTCTCTTTCTCTCTCTCTCTCTCTCTCCTTTCCTCCATTCCTTTCCGCCCTTCCACTTCCTCCCCCCCTCACCTCCCTCCCTTCCTCCCACTCCCTCCCTTCCTCCTCCTTCCTCCCTTCCTCCTCCTTCCTCCCTCCCTCACCTCCCTCCCTCCCTCCCTCATCTCCCTCTCTCCTTTTATCTCCCTTTCTTTCTCTCCCTATGTCGTGACACAACACGCCCATCGGAGGACACGACAGCATCCCTCCCTTCCTCCCTTCCTTTCTTCCTCCCTTCCTCCGTCCCTTCCTTAAGACGAGGAGGGGGGAGGGTGGGGAGAGGGCAGGGGGCAAAGAGGGGGAAACGTTTTTGTTTGTTTGCGTTATTGATGATCACGTGACCTTACCTTCGGTGATTAATGCCTGCCCGGGTTTCTTCCCTCTTGTTTTTTTTCTTTCTTTCTTTCTTTTCTTTTTTTTGTTGTCGGTGCAAGATACAGTTGAATGTAAGGCGAAAAGAACATTATTTAACGACTGTCATTTACACCATTACTTTTATTTGTTTGTTCTTGTTATCTCAGATAATTGTCTTTGTCTCAGTTTCATCTTTTCTTTCTCCTTTTCCTCTTCCTCCTCTTCATACTCCTCCTCTTTCTACTCCTCCAACTCCTCCTTGGTGTTTATGAAAGGGCGCGGCGGCCATTCTTACGAGTCTAGTTAAGACGAAGAGAAGGTGAAGGAGGAGGAGAAGAAAAAGGAGAAGGAGAAGGAGAAGATGGAATGTGAGAAAGAGAAAGAGAAGAAGAAGGAGAGGGAGAATCAGGAGACGGAGGAAAAGGAGGAGAAGGAAAGGGAGAAAAAGAAGAAGAAAAAGAAGACGAAAGCGGAGGAGGAGACGGCGGCGGCGGCGGCGGCGGCGGCGGGCGTGCAGCGTCGGCCACTTCCCAGGGAACTGCTTTCATTCCTGGAACTGATTTACCTGGATGATTGATGGCTCGGCCCTTCCAAGGTCACACGGGCGTCGTCTTCGCTTTTTCTCTCTCTCTCTCTCTCTATCTATCTATCTGTCTATCTGTCTGTCTACCCCCCCTCTCTCTATCTATCTATCTATCTGTCTGTCTGTCTATCTCCCCCCACCTCTCTCTCTGTCTCTCTCTCTCTCTCTCTCTCTCTCTCTCTCTCTCTCTCTCTCTCTCTCTCTCTCTCTCTCTCTCTCTCTCGATAGTGGTGGAGAAGGTGATGATGGAGATGATGGAGATGTTTGTCGGTGATGAATGGCGCGCGAGGTGACGGGCCGTTCGGATCTCTCTCATCATTATCGTCATCAGCGGCGGCGCGGTCCTTGTGGATCATCGCTCACCGTCTTGTAATTGCTGTGACGTCACGGTTACGGACGGGTCTTTGCGTGACCTTTGACCTTGGTCTTTCACCCCTTCCCTCCCCCTCCTTCTTTTTGTTTGTGTTAGTTATTCTTTTCCCTCTCGGTTTTTGCATGCCTTCGTTTTTGATGGATGTGATTTTTTTTTTCTCTCTCTCCTTCTCTCTTTCGTGGTCCTTCTTTATTTTTATCTCACTTTTTTGTTCTCCTGTTTCGCTCTTTCATTTTTCTCTTGTTCCCTCTCCTTGTTCTTTTCAGTTCTTTTTTTCTATTTTTCTTCTTCTCTTCCGCCTCTTTTATCTTCTCCCGCATCCCCTCAGCTCTTGTTAAATTTTCCCACGCCCACCATCTGCTCTTCTGCCAATCCCAATACCATCACACCGCTACCGTCTGCCGCCCACACTCACGCCCTGTCCTTGTCATCCTTTTCATCCTTTTCATCTCCTGACTTCCTTCTTACTCCCTCCCCCCTCTCCTCCTACCCTCCTATCCTCCTATCCTGCTATCCCTCATTCTTCCCAACGCCTCCTTCCTCTTCGTCTTTCCTCTTCTTCTTCTTCTTCGTCCTTTCTCCCTCCTTTTTCTCTTTCAACATCCTCTTACTTCTCCTCTTCCTCTTACCGTTCCCCCTTCTGTTCTTAATCTCTCTCTCTCTCTTCTCCTCTTTCTCCATCCCCCCTTTTCCGTACACCCTCCGTACACCCTCCACCCTCTCCCTTCTTTATCGTCCTCGTCCTCTCCCTCTTCCCCCCCCCCCCCCACCCCCCACCCTTGGCCTCATGACTTGTAAGAACGTAAGTCTCTTTTTTAATCCGTCGGTTCCCTTGTGCGAGGACGAAGGCGAGCTCGGGGGAATATTGCCGATTTGTGACTTTTCATTTATTATTTTTTTATTATTTATATTTGTCACTTTCTTTCTTTTTCTTTTGTTTTCTTTTTTGTCTCTTTTCTTTTTGTTGGATTTATTATAGATTCTCCTTCCTCCTTCCACCCTCCACTTTCCGCCTTCCCTCCCCACTATCCCTCCTTCCCCACCGACATCCACCTTGAAACCTCCACTTCCTCTGATCTGCGTTACGGTCTCCATCCAGATCCACTTCTGGTTCATCTGTCGAAAGGAAAAGGGGATATCCTACCCCATTCTCTCCCCTCACACTATGCACTTTTTACCCCCTCCCCCTTTCCCTCCGCATCAAATTCCCCCTCCCTTCCCCTCTTTTCCCCTCCCTTTCCCCCTCCCCCCCTCCCCAGTAGTAGAAAAAGTCCGCCACGCCAATAAATTTTGTCCCGCCGTCGCGAAAGTTTTGATATCAAAATTTCGTCACGACGCCAGTTTTTTGGTGTGGAGGGAGGATGGGGAGGGGGTCACTCCTCCTCCCCCTCCTCCTTGCCCTCCCGCTCTTCCGGTTTTGGTGGCCATTTTATATATTTTTTTCTCGTTTTATAAAAATTCTTGTCATTCGAGGAAAACAGCAATACTTCTGCCTTTCTTCTCATCTCGCCTCCCTTCCCCTCTCCCTCCTCTACCCTCCCTTCCCCTCCCCTCCCCTCCCTTCTCATCCCATCCACTCCCCTCCCATCCAACCCCTTCTAACCCCCCCCCCCCTCCACCTCTCACCAATTTTTCCCATTTTCGAAGTATTGGTCGAATCTGGAAATGATGTCCGATGTAAGTGAGAGAGGGGGGGGGGGGGAGAAAAAGACGGGAAAAAAAGACAGCAGAGGAGAAGAAGGAGGGAAAAGAGAGGTGAGGGGAGGGGAAGGAAGGGTTAGAATAGGAGTCTGAAGAGTAGGAGAAAGGAAGGGGAGGACGAAGAAGAAGATGAGGAGGAACAGGAGGAGAAGAAGAAGAAGAAACAGAAGAAGAAGAAAAATAAGTGGTGGTTATGAAGGCGGCAAAGAAGAAAAGGAGGCGGAGGAGGAAGAGTAAGAGCAAGAGTGAGAGTAAGAGGAGGAGATGGTGGTGGAGGCTGCGTTGAACTCGGCCACTAGACCTGGGAAGTCGGCGTGAAAGGGGGCAGGCAGTACGGGGAAAAGCGCTTCGCTCGGAGGTCGGTTTTCACGTCGTTTCGAGAAAAGCGACGACCAAGACTGGGTCGTTTCGGGTGGAGGGGATTGGGCTAGGGGGGATGGGGGGATGGGGGGTGAGGGGAGGCGGCTGTCGCCTTGAAGGAGGTAGATGGAGGAGTAGATTGATTGAGGGAGAGGCAGGTAGGTGCGAAGGTTGAAAGAGGGTGAGGTAAGTCCGGGTTAGAATTAAATTGATGGATCTATTTTCTACCGACTGATAGACAGTTAGGAATGTCTCAACGTCTTGATAGAGGGCATGATAGACAGATAGGGGGATAGAGATGCAAGTAGATAGGCTTTCAGAGAAGGAGGAAAGGAGTGTGAAAGAGAGACAGACTGACAGAAATTTAGTGAATATGTGTGTGTGTGTGTGTGTGTGTGTGTGTGTGTGTGTGTGTGTGTGTATGTGTGTCCCTCTCTGACAGGATTTAAAAAGAAAGGGCCAAGTTGGGGCTATTCATCCCGCATTTGTGCCTCGTTGGGGACACGACCCTAACACCCTAACCTTCTCACGCTCCCGCCGTCTCCCTCGCCTCCTCTTCCTCTTCCTTCTTTTCATCTTCTTTTCTTTATTCTTCTTCTTCTTCTTTTTCTTCTTCTTCTTCAGTGTCTTATTATCTCTGTTCTCTCCCTTTCTCTTTCCTTTCTTCCTCCCTCTTTCTCCTTCTTGTTTTTCTTTCTCACTTTCCTCTTTAAATATCTTTTCCTTCTTCCTCCTCCTCATCTTCCTGATCTTCCTGTTCCTTTTCTTCCTCTTCGTCGTCCCCTTCTTCCTTTTCTTCTTCCACCTCCTCCTCTTCTTGTTCTTCCTCCTCTTCTTCTTCTTCCTCTTCTCCTCCTCCTCCTCCTCCTCCTCCTCCTCCTCCTCCTCCTCCTCTTTTTCTCCTTCACCTCTCTTCACTTTCTTCACTACTTTACTACATCTTTATCATTTTTCTTTCCTTTTCGTATCTCTTGTATCCTATTTAGGTCTTATCATTTTGTCTTTTATTCACATTGTTCATCTTGTCTCTCTGCTTATGTTTGTTTATGTATTTGTTTTAATCAGTCTTAATAAATTTCCCACGGTGAATACAATACAATATACATAATAATAAATATTAATAGAAAGCGACCGTATTCCCTCGTCTTCGCATTATTTATCGAAATTTTTGCCGTAAATAAAGTTTTGACGAGGAATCTCCCACGTCTTCACGAGGAGGGGGGGTGATGGTGGGGGGGGGGGGGAGCGGGGGGATAACATCGTCTTAATGCCTTGGAAGATCCGGTCATCACGGGCTGCTGAGGGAGGGAGGGGGGAGGGGGGGAGAGGGAGAGGGAGAGGGAGAGAGGAGGGAGAGGGAGAGGAAGAGAAGGAGGGAGAAAGAGAGAGAGAGAGGAAGAGAGAGAGAGAGGAAGAGAAGGAGGGAGAAAGAGAGAGAGAGAGGGAGAGAGAGAGAGAGAGAGAGAGAGAGAGAGAGAGAGAGAGAGAGAGAGAGAGAGAGAAAGAGAAAGAAAAAAAAAAGAGAAAGCGAGAGCAAGAGATATTTCTTTCCGAAGGAATCATGATTGTTTATAAAGTCCAGCGTCAACATATTTTCTAGCCTTGCTTTTACACTTCGCGGCAATGACTTAACTTTTGGCCAAGCTTATCGCATATCGTCGAGCCAGGCTAAAGCCTTGAGGACTCGAGATCTAAGCCTAGTTTGATGACTCAAGGATGATAACTTAAGGAAGCGACTCAGGAACGTGGACTACTGGACTTGACTTACCCTGGCGCATTAGCTAGATGTCGTCAAGACACGGACTCAAGGACTTGACTTAAAATTAAGACTTGCTTGAACTAAGGCGAGGAAGGAATTAAGGAATTAAGGAACTGAGGCATCGACTCAACAGCTTGCAAGGGCAAAGGCAGCGCTGGAGGACGGAGCGCCGGCGACCGCGCTTGCCTGCCAACGACACCTTCCCTCCTTGACATGACGCAGGTGGTGTCCTCAGCGCGCGCAGGAATTCCGACATTCGAGGATTAGCTGTTGCTCACTTGCTCGCTCGCTTAATAGCTCTTTCATGGGTGTGTGATTACTTATTCATGGCTATTTTGGTGTCTTTGGTTACTCGCCGTGTACGTCTGTAGTCTTGATAGCGTTTTTTTTTGTCTTCTTCTTCTTCTTTCTCTCTCTCTCTCTCTCTCTCTCTCTCTCTCTCTCTCTCTCTCTCTCTCTCTCTCTCTCTCTCTCTCTCTCTCTCTCCCTCCCCCTCCCCCCCCCCCCCCCCCCCCCCCCCCTCCCTCTCTCTCTCTCTCTCTCTCTCTCTCTCTCTCTCTCTCTCTCTCTCTCTCTCTCTCTCTCTCTCTCTCTCTCTCTCTCTCTCTCTCTCTCTCTCTCTCTCTCTCTCTCTCTCTCTCTCTCTCTCTCTCTCTCTCTCTCTCCCTCTCTCTCTCTCTCTCTCTCTCTCTCTCTCTCTCTCTCTCTCTCTCTCTCTCTCTCTCCCTCTCTCTCTCTCTCTCTCTCTCTCTCTCTCTCTCTCTCTCTCTCTCTCTCTCTCTCTCTCCCTCTCTCTCTCTCTCTCTCTCTCTCTCTCTCTCCCTCTCTCTCTCTCTCTCTCTCTCTCTCTCTCTCTCTCTCTCTCTCTCTCTCTCTCTCTCTCTCTCTCTCTCTCTCTCTCTCCCTCCCTCTCTCTCTCTCTCTCTCTCTCTCTCTCTCTCCCTCCCTCTCCCTCTCCCTCTCCCTCCCCCTCTCCCTCTCCCTCTCCCTCTCTCTCTCTGTTCCAAGACGAGGAGAAGGAAGAGTGTTTACGCTGCAGAGGTGGCGTGGCGAAGAGTACATCATGGCTTCTCGTGACTCCGTTGTTTGTCCCTTCTTGCCCTCCTCCACCAACCCCTTCGCCCTCCTTCAGTCTCCTCCATTCCCTTCTTTCTCTCTCCCTCCCCCTGCATCTTCTATCTCTCTCCCTCTCTCCTTTATTTGCTCTGCCTCTCCTTTCCCTTCTCTTCTCCATTCTTTTGAATCTTCTCTTTCATCTTCTCACCTTTCCTTTGTCTCTATCTCGCTCTCTCTTTTCCCGTCTCTCTCACTCTCCTTTCCCTTTCTATCTCTCCTTTCCCTCTCTCTCTCTCTCTCTCTCTCTCTCTCTCTCTCTCTCTCTCTCTCTCTCTCTCTCTCTCTCTCTCTCTCTCTCTCTCTCTCTCTCTCTCTCCTTTCCCTTCTCTCTTTTCCTTCTCCCTCTCCCTCCTCCTGTATCTTCTCTCTCTCCCACCTTCCCCTCCTCCTTCTCCTTCCTCTCCTTCCCCATTGCATTCACCCATAAATTTGGCGTTTGAGGTAATTATTAGACGAAGATGATAGGGTTGCATCACAAGGGTCCTGCTGCGAAGCCGGTTATTTCGCCCGTTTTCTGTGCGGCGATTAGTAAACAAACCAGCGTGACTTTTTCCCATTTTCTTTTTCAATTGGGTTATTATTTTTCGTATGTGTATTTATTATTATTATTATTATTATTATTTTGTTATTACGTGGGTTGATTGTTATCCGTGAGTGTATGTGTGATTTTATTTTGAATTTGTTTTTTCGTGTGTGTGTGTGTGTGTGTGTGTGTGTGTGTGTGTATGTATGTATGTATGTATGTATATCACCTTCTCTCTATCCTCTCTTTCTCTCTCTTCTCTTTTTCTCTCTCTCCCTGTCTCTCTCTCTCTCTTTCTTTCTTTCTCTCTCTTCTCTCTCTTCTCTCTCTCTCTCTCTCTCTCTCTCTCTCTCTCTCTCTCTCTCTCTCTCTCTCTCTCTCTCTCTCTCTCTCTCTCTCTCTCTCTCTCTCTCTCTCTCTCTCTCTCTCTCTCTCTCTCTCTCTCTCTCTCTCTCTCTCTCTCTCTCTCTCTCTCTCTCTCTCTCCCTCTCTCCCTCTTTCTCTCTCTCTTCACCCTCCCTTCTCAATTATTTTCTTTGGTAATTTAAGATCCTTTATTTATTGGCACTTTGATGACTGTTATTTTGTGATTATAGACTGCTTTATTACCTAATTTTCGTTTTAGCGTGGTGTGTGTTTTGGTGTTATTTATCAGGGACTCTAGCAATTATAGTATGAAAGAAATACATTTAGATGGTGTATTTATGTGTCAGTGTGTGTATTTATATTTATGAAAAAATATGAACTGTAACGTTGTACACACGGAGAAGCTGAAAGTCCTTATGCGTTTCATTTTTATCAATGTCTTTCTATCTACCATTGCTTATTTGTCTGTCTATCACACACAGACGCAAACACACACACACACACACACACACACACACACACACACACACACACACACACACACACACACACACACACACACACACACACACGCACACACACACACACACCCCTCGTGCAATCCCTCTCCCCTCCCCTCCACCACACCCCCACTTCCCCCCTGGCCGCATCTCCCCCTCCCCCTCCGTACCCGCCGACCACCTGTCCGGCGCACTTGGGTTTCCTGCGGAGACGTCCTTCTGCGTTGCTCAAGACGCGCGCTGGGCGGCCGGAAGTCGGCGGCCATTTGCATATTTTTACGCTCGGGGTCTCGGCCGCTACTGTTCCTGCGGCCGTTGCTGTTGCTGGCTGGAAGATCCTTAGTCACTGCTTTTTTTCTTTTCTTATTTTTTCTATTTCTGTTTGTTGGTTGGTTGGTTTCCACGTCCATATGATTATTATTTGCGTCTTATTTTATTTATTTATTTTTTTTTTTCCTTTATGTTTTTTTTTTCTCTCTCCACTTCCTCCTTTCTCTTTAGTTATCTTTTTATCTTCGGCTTCTCCTTATCTTCTTCTTTGTCTTCTTTCCTTCTTAGTCTCTTTCTTTCCTCCCTTCCCTTCCCTTCCCTTCTCTTCTCTTCTCTTCCCCTCCCTTCCCTTCCCTTCTCTTCCCCTCCCCTCCCCTCCCCTCCCCTCCCTTCTCTTCTCCTCGCTCACCTTCCTCTTCTTCTTCCTCCTCTTTTCTGTGTCTCTTCTTCGGTGTGCTTGGTGTCCGAAGCGGAAGCGAGGGGGAGGGGGAAGGGGGGCTATCAGCAAAATTATACGTTTGGGTGTGTCGATGTTTGGTTGTTTTCTTATTGCGTGTTGTTTCTTATTATGGTTATCCTTATTTCGATGTTTGTATTTATTGTTTTACATTTATATTTGTATTTGCTTTTTCATTTGTATATTTAAAATAGCTGTCTCATTTTTGCATTTGTATTTATTGCATGTATTTATGATTGCTAAACCCTTTTTTTATTCGTGTTGTCATTTCTAACCTCATTTATTTCTTTTGTTACAGGTAAGACGCCCCCCCCCCCCTTCATCGCATTAGGGTAAGATGCCCATTCAACTTCTTGCAAGAGCAGTGAGTTGTCATAAGGTTAACACGCTTTATCTTTCATTCTCTCTCACTCGCTTGCTCGTTTGCTTTCTCGCTCGCTCTCTCGCTATCTCTCTCCCCCCTCTCCCTCCCCCTCCCCCCCCTCTCTCTCTCTCTCTCTCTCTCTCTCTCTCTCTCTCTCTCTTGAGATTGAAGTCTTGTATCTAAGGCGTCCAGAAAGGGACCGGGACTTGGTCGGGATCTCCTCTATGTCGAGGCATATGAAAGATTATACGTAAGAGCGTCTTGCCTTCGTTGCACAAAGAAAGAGGTTGTATACGTATAGGATTTGTGTTTGTGTTAATATCCTTATTTGGGAAGATAAAAACTGAATGGAAGATAAGAATATATAACTGTATTAAATCTTGAAAAAGTAAGAAATGAAATAAAAAGATGATAAAATAAATAAATAAATAAATAAATAATAAACCAAAAAAACAAGAAAAAATAAAAATGAAAAAATAAAATGATAATCTACAAAACAATAAAGTGCCATTCTACAAAGGACAAGCGTTAATCTTTGCAGAAATATAAGCATTGCATTTGGATTTAAGGTGTTAATGAAAGAGGATTAATTCGCGGTTTCGCAACATGCGTGCAAGAGGACGATGCAGTTTTAGTGGTCCGTGTACCCTGACTTTTCCCTTTTGGTGATTGTTGCGTTTTATCCCGTAATTGCTCACACACACACACGCACACACACGCACACACACATACAATGCATACACACACACACACACACACACACATATATATACATATATATATATATGTGTGTGTGTGTGTGTGTGTGTGTGTGTACATATATATGAATATATATATATATATATATATATATATATATATATATATATATATATATATATATATATATATGTGTGTGTGTGTGTGTGTGTGTGTGTGTGTGTGTGTGTGTGTGTGTGTGTGTGTGTGGTTCTCTCTCTCTCTCTCTCTCTCTCTCTCTCTCTCTCTCTCTCTCTCTCTCTCTCTCTCTCTCTCTCTCTCTCTCTCTCTCTCTCTCTCTCTCTCACCCTCCTTATTTTCCCCTATCCTTCTCTTTTATTTACCAACAGAAAAGTAAAATCCACTTCCACCCACAAAGACTGAAAGTCACCTCAAAGTATCATCAAAGTAAGGTGTGTGTGTCTGTTTGTCTGTCTGTGTGGCGGTAGAATCAACTGACACTGCTTTATGACATAACTTTGCTTTATGACTTTGCTTTACCCACCGACTTCTCATTGGCGGGCCTGGTAACTCTTGCTTTACAACGTAGCGGCGTGTGGTGTGCCAGTGTGTGTGTGTGCGTGTGTGTGTGTGCGTGTGTGTGTGTGCGTGTCCGTGTGTGTGTGTGTGTGTGTGTGTGTATGTGTGTGTGTGTGTTTGTTTGTGTAATTTGATGATGTTTTTACTGTGGAACAAGATTGATTGTAACTTTACTTCTCTCGTTTGTTATATATATATATTTGTTTATCTACCCATCTGAGTCTACTAACCTTACATTATATTTCTCTTGCCTCTATTTATCTTTTGGTGAATATTTCTTTCTCATTTTAATTCCCTATTTCTCCCCTTCCCTCCCTTCTCCCTCTTCCCTGCCTTCCCTCTTCCATCCATCTAACCTCGTTCCCCCACGTTATCCTCACGGGACAACGGCCAAAAAAGTCTACGTGCCGTGTACGCCCCGCCTCGCGTTATGTATACTGATGGCTGAGAATATATAGCCAGGTTATATCCTAAATTTGCAACGTAATGTGATGATGTGATATGGAGATATATCAATAGTATATATGCCAATCCACGCGCGTGCTGAGAGCCAGGGTGACATACAAGCGCAATATATAAAATCTGCAGAACAAAAAAACGAATATATGTGTGTGCGTGTCTGCGTGTACGCGTGTGGGCTTAGCATTCCCCGTGTCTGTGGCGGTTACACGCGTCCCCCTCACAGGAGACACGTGCCGCCCCCGCCCGTCCGCCCGCCTTTGTACGTGTCCGGTCTCACCTGTCGTGGGCGGGGGGGGGGGGGGAGCAGAGTGTGGTGTGTATTTCTTTTCTTTGGTGGGAAAAAGAGGCTAAGAAAGAAGAAGGAAGAGATAAAGAGAATTGATAAAGGAAAGGAGAAGAGATTGTAGAAAAGAAGGAATGATATTGCGGCGATCGTAGAAGTAATAGCGGTAGTGCTCGAAGGAATTTATTTCGGATTGCCTTATTTTCAGCAAGGTATGACTTCAACGACTGCTAACTCCTTTCCTTAACCCCGCCCCCCTAATCTCCCTCCCTACCACTTCCCTCTCCCCCCTAACACTTCATTCTCCCCGCTACCATTTCCCTCTTCCCCCTACCACTTCCCTCCCCCCCCCCCCCCTCACCCACTTCCCTCTCACCTCTTCCCTATCCCATCCCCCTCCTTACATCCTCCTCCCCCAGGGTAAAGAAGTCCCCCCCACCCCCGTGCCATCATCATAACTCGATAGGGAGGGGGAGAGGGGAAGGGGAGGGAACAAGGGGGCGTGGTTAACAAGTTTAAGAAGGCGGTTTTCAAAGCTGGAAGATTTCCGCGTTTTCTTTTTTTTCAATTTGCTTTTTTTTACCTTTTTTGTGTTTGAACGTTCTAGCGGTTTCTTTCGGTGGGGGGGGGGGGTGAGTAGTTGGCAAGAGGGGGAGGGGAGGGGAGGGGGTGGGGAGTAAAGCGTGTATGTGACCGTGTCGTATAGCTAGGGAAAGGGTTAGGGGGGGGGGGGTGAGGTGAGGAGTGGGGGGAAGGGAACGCGTTGTAATGGCTTTGCTGGTGTAGACTTTTTTTCCGAAGTGATTATAGTGTTTTTGTTACTGTATTTGTAAACTTGGAATGGTTTTGTTAGTGGATTTGTTGAACGTCTTGGAATGGTTTTGTTATTGTGTTTGTGAACTTAGAATGGTTTTCTTAGTGTGTTTGTGAACTTGTAATGGCTTTGTTACTATACAATTCAACACGCAATGCTTTTGTTAGTGCGTGTTGGAACAGCTTTGTTAGTGTGTTTGTTTTCTTGGTATTTCTTCGCAAAGAACTAACAGGAAACTAGCTTGTTTGTGAAGGCACGACGAATGCGACTGTTTCTGCAGCGGAAGCACACCAAAAGCAAAGGTGTAAGCGAACGTGGTAAAGCCCGTTGTGATTGCTTGATTGTGAAAGCAGGGAAGGAAGGCGGGAGGAAGGGGGAAGAAGAAGAGGAAGAAGAAGAAAGGAATGAGGAGGGGAAGAAGGAAGAAGATGAAGGAGGGGGAGGGAGAGGGAGAAGAATAAGAAAGAGGATTCTGAGGATAGAGGGAAGAGATGTGAGATGAGGAAGAAGAAGAAGGAGGAGAAGAAGAAGAAGAAGAAGAAGAAGAAGAAGAAGAAGAAGAAGAAGAAGAAGAAGAAGAAGAAGAAGAAGAAGAGGAAGAGATTTAAGAGGAGGAAGAAGACAACATCCACCCTTGGCCTTAGGAAGGGAGAGTGCCAGTGCCATTAAACTTGTCCCCTGCGTGTTCCCTAAACTTCTCTCGGCCTGAGTTGTGCCCGATGGTGAATGGACGGGGGAGGGGAGGGGGAAGGGGGTAGGGGGTAGGGGAAACTAGCGTGAAATTACCGAAGTATTGGCGGTGTTGGCGGAAGGAGGGAGGGAGGGAGGGAGGGAGGTGGAGGAGGTAGGAGTTGTTCGTATTTCTCTTCTTGATCCCTTCCTCCTCGCTGCTTTTACGTTCTCCGTTTTGATTGCGTTGTTTCGAATAAGTTATTTCGTCGCTTATTTTTTTCTTTTTTCTTCGCTATCTTTTCTTGCATTCGTTCGCTCTCTTCATTTCTTTATTATTTTTGCTTACACTCTCTTTCTCTCTCTATCTTTCTCATATCAACCACCCTGAATACTGACAATATTGCAATCTTATCAACCTGAACCCCTCCCTCCCCCCCTTCCCTCCCTTCCTTACTCTCCCTCCCCACCCTTCCTTCCCTCCCTCCCTCCCTCCCTCCCTCCCTCCCTCCCTGCCTAACCCCACTGCTTATTAAATGGGTTAAGCAGTTAAGCAATTAAGTCAGACACGAACAACATAGACCAGAATGAGTAGTTCATACGGGTCGTTATTAGGGGTTAAATGTCTTTCTTTTTTTGTCTCCGCATCTCCCACCACCCCACCCTTCGCGTCTCTCTCTCTCTCTCTCTCTCTCTCTCTCTCTCTCTCTCTCTCTCTCTCTCTCTCTCTCTCTCTCTCTCTCTCTCTCTCTCTCTCTCTCTCTCTCTCTCTCTCTCCCTCCCCCTCCCCCTCCCCCTCCCTCTCCCTCCTTCCCCTTTTCTGTCTCTCTTTCGTTTTCTTTCTTTCTCTTTCTTGTTCTCTCTCTCTCTCTCTCTCTCTCTCTCTCTCTCTCTCTCTCTCTCTCTCTCTCCCTCTCTCTCTCTCTCTCTCTCTCTATCTCTCTCTCTCTCTCTCTCTCTCTCTCTCTCTCTCTCTCTCTCTCTCTCTCTCTCTCTCTCTCTCTCTCTGTCTCTGTCTCTGTCTCTGTCTCTGTCTCTCTCTCTCTCTCTCTCTCTCTCTCTCTCTCTCTCTCTCTCTCTCTCTCTCTCCCTCTCCCTCTCCCTCTCCCTCTCCCTCTCTCTCTCTCTCTCTCTCTCTCTCTCTCTCTCTCTCTCTCTCTCTCTCTCTCTCTCTCTCTCTCTCTCTCTCTCTCTCTCTCTCTCCCTCCCTCTCTCTCCCTCCCTCCCTCTCTCTCCCTCCCTCCCCTTTTCTGTCTCTCTTTCCTTTTCTTTCTCCTCTTTCTTGTTCTCTCTCTTTCTTTCTTTCTTTCTTTCTCTCTCTTATTAGTACCCGCATGCCTTTAGATGCGGGTAGGTAGGGTATGTAATGGAGATAGAGCAGAAAGGGGTGAGGATAAAGGGCGGGGGGGAAGGAGAGGGTGAAGGGAGTAGATGTGATAAAAGGGAATAAAGGGATGATAAAGAGGAGATAAGAAAGTAAAAGAGAAATATCTGTATAGCCAGATTTGTTTATGCATTTACTGAAACAAAAATAAAAGCGAAAGAGACGAAAATAAAAGAGGAGAGAGGATGAAGATGATATAATTAAAAAAAGAAGAGAGAGAGAGAGAGAGAAAGAAAGAATAAGAGGCGAGAGAAAACACAAGAGACAAGGGAAAGAACGAGAGCGAGAGCGAAAGAGAAGAGAGAGTGAAAGAGAAGAAGAGAAGACAGAGAGAGTTTGAGCCTCTCGCTCCCGAGGGATGACGGCGAACAGAGACGGATTAGTACAAGTCGCCAGGTCAAGGTTGGGAAGGGAGGTCACACGAGCGTATAAAGGGGGGGGAGGAGGAGGAGGGGAGTGATTCATAGGCCTATAACTGGGGCGGGATGGGTGGGGGAGGTTGGGCGAGGAGTGTGAAGATGGAGAGGGAGGGAGAGAGGTGGCAGGGTGGAAGGGTAGAATGGTTGAAGAGAAGGAGGAGTGAGTGGAAGAATGAAAGAGAGTGTGTAAGAGAGGAAGGGAGGGAGAGAGAGAAAGAAAGAAAGAAAGAGAGAGATGATGAGAGAGGACGAGAGAAACAAAAAGGGGAGAAAGACGAAATAGACAGATAGAGTAGAACAGTAAGAACAGACAGAGCACAAACAGGAAGGACGACCCAACCCAAACAGCCGCAGCGCCAGCGTCCAAACTCAACCAAACTCAACCAGACTCGTGTCGACTCGGCTTCCCACGGAGGGAGCGCCTGCCAAGGAGTCTCCGCTCTGCATATTTCCCCGCGCCGTCCCACCCGCCCGACCGCCCGCGCACGCCCGCGAGGGGACTTTTGGAACGGAGGAAGGAGAGGGAGGGAGGGGGAGAGAAAGAAAGAGAGAGGTGGCGATGCAAAGAAGGAAGTAAGAGAATATGGAAAAGAGAGGTGGATAGCAGAGATGTGATGGACAGGAGGGTGAGGTGACGGCGTGAAAAAGGGTGAGCTTCTTTAAGGGTGGAAAGGGTGCCTATCTGGGAAGGTGTGGTATGAAAGGGAGGAGAGGGGGGGAGGTGAAGGGTGCAGGCCAGAAGGTCATTTCAGCAGGTCGCAACAATGTCCGTTCCGCAGGCAGTGCAGTCCGGCTTTACCTGCGATTGGTGAAGATGGGGGAGGGGGGGGGGGTAAGGCCTTTACCCTCCCGGCCCACCCTGCTATTATCACCCCCTCACGCCCACGCCTAACGCCACCACTTACCCACCGCACCCTGAAAAGCGTGTATGTGTGTTTTCTTTTCCCACGCTTGGGTTCCGCACAAGACGCGATCGTGCGCAACACACATATATATACGCTCACGCACACGCACACGCACACACACATACACATGCACACACACATGCACACACGCACGCACACACACGCACACACACACACACACACACACACACACACACACACACACACACACACACACACACACACACACACACACACACACACACACACACACACACACGCTCTCTCTCTCTCTCTCTCTCTCTCTCTCTCTTTCTCTCTCTCTCTCTCTCTCTCTTTCTCTATCTCTCTTTCCCTCCCTCCCTCTCTCTCTCTCTCTATTTCCCTTCATCCCTCCCTTCCATTATTCCTCTTTATCATCTCTCTTTGCTCCTCCTTCAAGATGACTTGGTCGCTCGTCTTGCTTTCCGGCGATCCAGCTTGCTCACTCGCTTGCTTGCTTGCCTGCTTGTCTGTGGGACGCGTGGCCAGCCGGCATGTCGGGGTTGGTGTTGCGTGAAGAGGGAGAGGGAGAGAGGGAGGGAGGGAGGGAGGGAGGGAGGGGGAGGGAGGGAGGGAGGGAGGAGGAAAGGGGGGAGAGAGGGAAGAGGAAAAGAAAAATCTTTATCTTTAGTTTTTTTCCTTCTTATACTTATCCTTTCCTATTTTTCTTATTTTTTTACCTTTGCTTACTATCTTTATCTTTCTCTCCCTTCTTCTCTTCTTCTTCTTCCTCCTCCTCCTCCCCCTCCTCCCCCTCCCATCCCCCATCCCCTATCCCCCATCCCCATCTCCCATCCCCCATCCTTCTCCACCCCCCTCCGGCGACATGCGACCCCCCTCCTCCCTCCCCCTCCCCCCTGATGAAGACACCGGGAAGAAGTTGGCGAATACTTTTCACGGTCTGAAGATGTCCTTCCTTCCCCGAGATAACAAAGTCAGCCGTACCCTGGATTGGATACTTGGCTTAGGCAGCCAGCCAGTGGTCCTTGTTAATTTTTTTTTTTTTT
>BOPN01001580.1:268379-270879 GCA_017312705.2 Penaeus japonicus
GGGGAATCAAGGAAGGTTTTCGGGGGGGGGGGGGTGCTTTCGAGAGCGCGATCCGATAAGGGTGCTTCTTTCTATTCCACCCTCCACCCTCACCCACACCCCTCTTACTTTCACCTTTCTTTCTTTCTTTTTTATTATCTTCCACCTTCTACTCCCCTCCGTCCTTCTTATCCCGGCCTCCACCTTTCTTCTCACCTTCTCTCCCCTCCTTCCATTCCTCGATCCTCCTTCCCTCTTTCCCCTCCCACCCCTCCTCATCTTCTCCTCTTCCCCTCTCTCCCCACCGCCCCAACTTGTCCTAGCTCCTATTTCCTACCTTCCCTCTTCCTCCTCCCCAACTCTTCCTCCATCTGTCCTCCTCCTCCTCCACCTCCTCTTCCTTCTCTTCCTCCACCTCTTCCTTCTCCTCCTCCACCTTGCCCTCCTCTCCACCTTGCCCTCCTTCTCCTCCTCTCCACCTTGCCCTCCTTCTCCTCCTCTCCATCTTGCCCTCTTCCTCCACCTCCTCCACCTTACCCTCCTCTCCACCTTGCCCTCCTTCTCCTCCTCCTTCCACCTTGCCCTCCTCTCCACCTTGCCCTCTTCCTCCCCCCTCCTTCCCCCCATCCTTAACACACCTTCATTATCTTCCCGTTAATGTTAGTTCGAGAAGGAGGATGCTGATGGTGATGTGGATCTCCCCTCCCCCCCTCCCCCTTATCTCCCCAGCTGATAAGAGGGCGTGAGGCGGCGGTAATTTCGTTCCGAGGAGGTGGTGTTTGAGCCGATAACTGGTCTTACTTGACCTTATCGCTGTTATCTCTGTATCGACATGTTTTTGTTGTTTTTTTATCCATCTCATCTTATCTCCTGCATGCATATATTTTTTTTTCTTCGTTTTATCTCTCTCTCTCTCTCTCTCTCTCTCTCTCTCTCTCTCATATGTATATGTATATATATATATATATATATATATATATATATATATATATATATATATATATATATATATATATATATATCAATCTTTCTATCTATCTATCCATCTAACTATTTATCGATCTTTTCCCTTTCCTCGCCCATTCACTAACCCGTTCCCTACATCTCTCTTTCTCCTTACTCTCCTTCTCTCTTTCTCCGCATCTCCTTCTCCTCTCCAAACCCCCGCCCGTCCGCCCGCCCGCCCGCAGCAAAAACCGGAAGGGTCGCCGCCGCCGCCGCACCTGCTCCCTGCCATAATCGACGCACGGCCGAGTGTGAAATCGAACACGAATGCAACGCGCTCGATTTATGCGCAGGGAAGCGGTCGAGCGGAGATTTTTCTTCTTTTTTTTCTCGCTCTCTCTCTCTCTCGCTCTCTCGCTCTCTTTCTTTCCTTCTCTCTTTCTCTTTGTCTCTCTCTTTGTCTCTCTCTCTCCCTCTCTCCCTCTCCCCCCACCCCTCCAATCTGCTCCGCTCGGCACTATGCTATGCCGGGTTACGCTAGACTCCTTCGGCAGCGGCGAGCGAAAAAATGCTAGTGATGGTTATATTATTTTAATTTTGTTTTTTTAAAGGTTATTGCTATATTTGAACTTTTTGTTCTTATTACTGCCATTATTGCATTTATTGGTAAAGTTAAGTTTGATATTATTACCATGGGTATTCTTAATTATTTTTCACATTGTCGTTATTAATGCTGTTACCATGACGGCACAGAACCTTATCTTTGCACCTTATTCCTTTTTGTTTAATTTGGTATTCTTTTCTCAGTTCGTCCCAAGATATTTGCAAGCTATACAATGTATACGCTCTTTTATCCCTTCATTGTTCTTTTTTTCTTTCCATCTCCCGCCTCCACTCCCCATGGTAACAACACCGTTATCTTGTATAGAAACGCTCTGTACGTGAAAGTATATATTAATCCACAGCGTGCAGAAATAGCAACTCTCCCCCCACTGCACCCCCCTCCCCCCCTCACCCCCACCCCACCCTGCACGCCATTACCTACGGGCGAAAGCATGAGAAGGTCAGCCATCCCACGATTCAATTATTTTGTATGCATTTTTTTTCTATATTGCTTTCCTCTCGATTTTTTTCGTTGACTTAATTCATCGTTATTGTTATTCTTTTAATTCTATTTTGCTTGTTTTTCTCTTCTTCTTCGGATCCGCTCTTTGTTTTTTCTTTCTTTGAGGCATCCAAGCAATGTCTGGTATAACTGGAATTGCGAATGCAGACAAAACAGAAGAAAATGCTTTTAAGATATTTGTCTGCGCTATTCTCGCTCCGGGATCCTTGCTCTTCTTCTTTTTCATCTTCTTATCATCTTATCCTCTGCCTCATCCTCCTCCTCGTCTCCCTCCTCCTCCTCCTCACCTTCCACCTCCTCGTCCTCCTCCTCCTCGCTTGACCCCTCCTCCTCCTCCTCCTCCTCCTCCTCCCCCTCCTCCTCCTCCCCCTCCTCCTCCTCCCCCAAAATCAACACGCGATCATTAACCGCCCCCTCCTCCTCCCCCCTCCTCCCTCCTCCCCCCCCCCC
>BOPN01001580.1:275879-278379 GCA_017312705.2 Penaeus japonicus
AAGAGAAGGTTATGGAGAAAGTGGAGATAGAGGAATAGGAAAAGGGGAGAAGTAGAAGATGGAGGAAGAGGAGGAGAAGGAGAACAATGAGAAAGAAAAGAAGAGATAGAAGAAGAGGGAGAAGAGGATGGAAAGTGATGAAAAGGGTGAAGGAAACGGACGTGTAATGGAAACGTAAAATAAACAAGAACAGAAAACGGATGCAAGTTGATGGATAAGATAAACACCGGGATGAGAGGAAGAGAAAATAAGGTGAAGAACAGGAAGCGAGAGAAGAAAGCATCCCGCCTTTGTTTGTGTCTTTGTGGACGAGCGCTGTGCATACATTGACGTGTTTGTGATATATATGTATATATGTGTGTGTTAGAGAGAGGGAGAGAGAGAGAGAGAGAGAGTGTGTGTGTGTGTGTGTGTGTGAGTGAGTGTGGGTATATATAGGCTATGGGTGTCTGCGTGTGCAAATTCGCGCGTGCATGCGAGTGGATCGGCGTCGCAGGCGGAAGGGCGAGGCGGCATTCCCCCCCAACGCCTCCTCCAGACGCCCGATCTCCTTGCCAATGACCCCGAGGAGCGGCGACGGCGGCTCGGCCTTCCCTCGCCTCGCCATAGACGAAGGAATGTCTTCTTTACGACACTCGACTCGACTCCAAGGACGCCCCGTCGCCTGCTAATTCGTCTCCGTCTCCGCCTCTTCTCTCTTCGCCCTTTTCTCCTTCCTGTGCCTCCTCTTCCTTCGATTCCCGTTTATTCCGATTCGTTCCTGTTCCTGTCTGCTCTTGATCTCCCTTTTCGCTCTTGTTTGTTTGTTTTTTTCGTCTCGAACTTTCTCTTACTTTTCTTCATTATCTTTTTTTTTCAAAAGCATCCCTCCCCTCCGAGCCTTTCCCCTTCTTCATCTGCTGTTTCTCATACACACCTTTCTCCCTCATCCCCTCCTTCTCTTCTTCTTCCCCATATTCCTCCCCACCTCCCCCATCCCCGCTCTCCATGATGTCATCTCCGTGTCCAGATTCTCCCAAGACGACTTACCGCGCAGGAAACGAAGGAGGGGGTAATGCCGCCCTTCTCCCCTCCTCCTCCTCCTCCCCCTCTCTCCTTCCCCTCCCCTCCTAGTATCCGCCTGCAGGATTTTGATCAACAAGGCGGAACGGGACGTAAACGAACGTCGCCAAGGGACTCGTTTCGCCGTTTCAGAGCTTGCGTTCCCTTTCTTGCTTCTCGCGGAAGAGCTAGCGAGTGAGCCTTATCAGCTGCGTTTGATCGCCTGTAATTTGGTTTAGATGCATTTTTGGGAATTGTTAGTGTCGTTGTTGTTATTGCTCTGATCGCATGATTTTAGGTTTGGATTCGTGAAGGTTATATGTATGTACAGACACACGCACACGCACAAACAAACAAACAAACTCATACATAAACAAACAATCAAACACATACATAAACAAACAAACAAACACAAACAATATTTTTCAACTAGAATATAAAATAAAAAACGAACATAAACAAAACCCGACAGTCGAAAATAAATTGGGGTATTTTTTTGCGATCCGTAAAAATGGTGTTACCGACGGGAAATGAGTGAGTATGTATATATTTCCTGCAACGTCTGTTATTTAGGCTGTGGTGCAATATTTTTTCTCGAGTTGCTAAGTGGATTGTGGCCGCCCTCTCGGCCGCCTCGCTGTGTTCCTTGCTTCTTCGGCCTCTGGTTTCGCCTTAGTTTCGGTCTCTTTCTCCTCCTCCTCCCATTTTTTCTGATTTTCCTCTCTATTCTTCTTCTTTTTTTAAGTCTTCTTCTTTTTCTTCGATACTGTTTTTTTCTTTCTATCCTTCTTCCCATTTTTTTTCTTCTTCATTTCTTACGCTTTCCCTTTCCTTGCCCTACCTTCATTTGCATCTCCTCCTTCTTCTCATTCTCATTCTCCTCCTTCTCCTCCTACCCCTTCCTCCTCCTACCCTTTCTTTCTCCTCCCTGCCCCCTATTCTCTCCTTACCCCATTTTCCATGCCCTCTACATCTCTTCCCCCCCCCCCCCCCACACACACACACCACCACCGTCTTCTTCCTGTGGTCTGGAGAGACAATCCCGCCCACTTTCCTTCCTGTGGCGGTGTGTGTGTTTTTACGCCCCCCCCCCACTCCCCCCTCCCCCCGAAAGTAATGTCTTGTTAAATTTATTGTTATTGATATTCGGTCTTTCCTTTTTTTTTCTCTTTCTATGTCTGTCCATCCCTCTTCTCCTTTTATTCTTCTCCCTTTTCCATCTCTTCCCCCTCTTCATCCTCCTCATCCTCTCCTCATCCTCATCCATTTCCTCCTCCTCTTGCTCTTCTATCCTCACGCACATCCTCATTCTTTCCCATCTCCATCTCCATCTCCATCTCCTCTCCCTTCCCCCCTTCCCCCTCCTGCCCCCTCGCCTCCTTCCTGCCTCCTGCTTCCTTATTACCCCACGAAGCATGGGCTATCCCTGGCCCTTCTGTGACCCTGTGCATCCTCCGCG
>BOPN01001581.1:17500-20000 GCA_017312705.2 Penaeus japonicus
AACGGAACCAGGCCGCCGCCGCTGATGCGTCTGCGATGTACGAGAATAATTCCACGAGGCGGAGACGACGTTCGCGGGCGGGCGTGAGCATCCTTGGGGGAGACAGGATCCATTCGGGAGAAATAGCATTAATCGTATTTTGTCTTGGCATTACAGTCATCACATTCCATTCGGATATAATAGATCATTTATCCATCACGATCCTCAGTCGTGGCCGAGGGTTAGAGCAGGCAATGTGCGTGTCTCTGGTTGCTCTACATTTTAAACAAGTTAAAGCAAATGTTCAAGAACGTCTTTGCATGCCACTTAACCGCTCGATAATCGCCGCTGCGGTCTGAGGCCCCTGAAGGGGTTAGCGCCCCTCCCCCTTCCCCTCCCCTTCTCCACCCCCGCCCGCAACACCGCCATGCACGCACAACTTGGCCGCCGCGGCTGGGACTATTAGCGCATTACGAGTGCCCTGCCGGATCCTCCCAGAGTGTAATTACGAAGGAACGACGGCCAAACGCGGGCGAACAACCGCCAAGCAGGGCACGGCTAATTGCCATGCGCCTGTGCATGAATTAGTTATTTTGACGCATGGTATACAATTATAACTCCCGTCGCCGTCACAGACCAAGGCACATCGGCGGAATTCTCTTCAGATGACCCGGTGGTGACGCGGAAATGAGTGCTAGTTGTTAGCCAATAAGCGCGCTGATGTAGAGGCAGATCCTGAGACGCTCGGTGGTTTGGCAGGTGGGAGGGGGTGGGGTGGGTGGGGGGGAGTGCATCGATCGGTAGATAGTTCGGCAGATAAGTGTGCTGGAAGACAATGCCCGGGCTGAGAGAGTGACAATGAGTAAGAAATGGAGAATCAGTGAGTGAGTGAGTGAGTGAGGAAGAGAGAGAGAGGTAGGGCAAGAGGGAAGGAGAGAGTGGGTGGGAGAGGGAGAGAGGGAAAGAGGGAGAGAGAAAGAGAGAGAGAGAGAGAGAGAGAGAGAGAGAGAGAGAGAGAGAGAGAGAGAGAGAGAGAGAGAGAGAGAGAGAGAGAGAGAGAAAGAGATAAGCGCGGGGGTGTGAAGGCCCCAGAGTGCCTGGGGATTAGCACAAACAACTCCAATAAAAGTTTAATTGTCACTTACGAGGCAGTTGAGCATTCCCCTGATGATTTCCTTTCTAAATGCAAATTGGCAGTGATACATGATGGAGCTGAGGGGCGCCATCTTAGCCAGCCCCTCCCCCCCCCCTCTCGTCCCTCTTTTCGCTCTCGCTCTCTCTCTCTTTCACTCCCCCCCTCCTCTTTCTCTCTCCTTCCCCTCCCCTTTCTTTCTATCCCATACAATTTGTTTCTTGGTCTCCTCTCTTTGCCCTTCTCCCCTTTATCATTCCATCTGTTTCTCATTTCCTTTCCAACACATTCAGTCTCGTTTTATACATTCTATGCTTTATTGCACTTTCTTCATGTCGTACTATTAACGGCCATTCTCCTTCCTCCCCTTCCATGTAATTCATATTTTTTTCTCTCCCCGATTCTCCACTCGCATAAATTATATTTTTAATCTTTCTCTTTTATTGTAACTTATATGCATGTACCCCGCCGTTCCATGAGAGTATTACATATGACATGTAACTTTTCACATCAACAATACGGATAATGTGGTTTTGAAATGAACTTTTTCAAAACTGTTTTTTATTAGCGAAATACATCACATACATCAAACTGTACGAAATAATGCATTTGAGTTTCCCGAGTACTGGACGGATGGCATAAAAAGGCAGCGAGCCTAAAAATATCGGGACAATGATTTACTAAGTGGTATAAATTTTTGTAACGGGAAAAAATGTACACTCCTCTCTCACGCTCTCCACATTTTCTCTCTTGCTCTTCCTCCTCTCTCTTAGAAATATACATACGTGCACACACACATACATACGTACAAAAAACACAAAGACTTCTAGGTTTTAGAATGAAATATGGTATACAACATCCGCAGACTCTTCTTTGTTGCAACCTGCGCATAGATTTGAATACATAATTAGATGTGCAGTAATTGGAGAGCTTATATTGTGAAACAGACCCCTAAATTTTTACTTTCGCCAGCTGTTGCGAGCTCTGGCAGATGTACAAGTAATGAAGCGCAATTGAAAGTAAATGATAACAATTATAATGAGACTCATGTTCTAAAAAAAGAAAAAAAAGAAAGAAAAAAAACGCCGGTGGCTCGATCTGCCATCTTTAAAAAGCAACGTCAACCGCATCTCTGTGACTCGTATATGAGATCAAGTCTCCATGGCAACAGTTTTAGTCTCACGTGTAATGAAATTATATGAAAAGAAAAATATCATAAAAAGAAACGAGATTTCCCTTCCCGTATATCGAGTTACAAACATCTATCTTTGCCGAAAAAAGTGGTGATATATATATATGATATTTTTCTCATTTTCCAAGACTTCCCCCACTGTGATAACCCCGCTCCGTGTGTGGCATGGTAAATATACACATCGCTGCTCTCATATC
>BOPN01001581.1:27500-30000 GCA_017312705.2 Penaeus japonicus
AAAGAAAGAGAGAGATGTAAAAAAAAAGAAGAGAAAGTCGACAAAAGACATCGAAATCGAAATCCTTCGCCACCAAAGCAGGAGATAAAAGCGGACAAGAAAAAATCGAATCCCGCTTCGCCATTTTCCCGCCCGTGACATTTAAGACAGCGAGAAAAGGCCAAAGAAAACGGGCGCTTAATCCGGGTACCGCGACGACAAATCCACTGCGGTTGGGTTCGACGTGACCCCCAAAGAGCACAGTCATTTCCTCCGTAGCTTGCCAATGGTGGTAAGTGAACCATCTATCTAAGGCCCAAAAATATGTAAACGCAAACAAGATGAAGTTGGCTCGCTATGCATTAGATTGTCAAAATCTCCATCAGCGAGGAGCAAGACGGGGATAAAATGTGACAGGCGTCGACATTTCATCTTCTTCCCCTTTCTTCCCTCTTCATGTTCCCTCTTTCTCTCTGAGCTTGTCTCCCTTTATCTCTCCCTCTCTTCCCTCTACCCACGTTCACCATTCCCTATCCATCTCTTCCCCATTGCCTACCCCCATCTCTCCGTCCCCTTGCCCCCCCCCCCCCCTTTAAAGTCATGATGGCAGCCCACGTGACATATGCATCTTTCAGGCAGTAAAGTTATGTCGCTCGTATCAAATGACAGTCGCCGTTAAGGTTTTACAGCCTTACGTCACCTGTGTTATAGCTGTGACAACAAGTCTTAAATTTCCTTGGCGTGTCACTGCCGGATGTCAAGTTTAGTCCGTTTTTTTTGCATGTTTTTTGTGTCATTGAGAAGAAGGGTGTGGTAAAAAGGGGACGATGGTAGCACAGACGACATAACAGTATAATTACAGAACTTATCTAAGGTACAAAGATACCAAATTTAAAGAGAGAGAGAAAAAAAATCAGTGAAAAAGTAGACGCTCCTCAAAGGTGACCCGAAACACAGGTTCGAGACAACACGAGCAGAACAGGTCAAACAAGGTTAAAGAGACACAGAGGAGGTCGAGAGGACGTGGGAGGCTCTCTGGTCATCACGAGGCTCGGCCAAGAGCGGCGGGAGACGTGAGGGGCGTAGCGATGACCCCCGAGACTCCCGCGGCTTCATTCGGAATGCTGATGCTGGTCGGCCGCGCGGGGAGGGGGGAGGGGGGTGTTTCAGGTGTTTTGAAGCCTACGGTGAAAGGTTAGGCAGATCGCTACTCTATAGGGAAGGTAACTGCTGCGGGATGTTATATCTTTCTGAAGGGAACTTTCGTTATTGTCTCCAACGTCGAAACTAACATTATCATCATCATTGTCACCCCCGTCATCGCAATTGCTCTTATCATTACCATACTCGTAACCAATACCATTGCTTATTATCATATTATTATTCCTATTGATAGTATTGTGAATCCTGCATTAAGAATTAAAAAATCAAAACATCCCTTTCGCCGAAATAACTTAAGCTAGACGGAGTTATTGATCAAACTGCACAGGCCTAACACATAAGGCCAATGAATTACAAAGTTCTGACTGCATTTTTAAGAGCCAGGGGAGAACCATAGAACAACAAAGTCAAACAGTTCGGAAACTCAGTTTAATATCTGGTTGTAATAAACACCGATCGTGCCGTTTAAGCCTACATTTGAAATCAGAAACGAACTAAATAATCACTGCAGAGGGTAACTACCTGTAGCAGATAAAATAACGTAAATCAATGATAATCATAATAATGAAAATAAGGATGAAATACAAAATACAGCCACTCAATAGAGGGCGATTGAGCTGAAGGACACGAACAACTTTAACGATAGAACTTCGAGTTTTCCAAAGTTTTCACACGGCTCCCTTGCCCCCCCCCTTAGCCTCGCACACTTGCTCCCTCCCAAATCTTACCCCCGCCCCACTCACACCCCCGCCCTACCCCCACGGACCAGCTTCTCGCCCGGAGCCAAACAACGAATCTTGACATCTAATGAATACCCAATGAGATCTTAATTTTGAGGGGAGGGGGGGGGGGTGCTGGTGGACGAGGCTTTTCATTTTTTTCATGTCAACCGAGTTGGAAAACATCTTCGTTAATGAGTCCAGCAAGACTGCTGCTGGCGAAGGAAGAGGAGGCTGAGGGAGAGGAGGAGGAACAGGCGAAGGAAGAGGATATGGATGAAGTGGAGAGCTGCAGAGAGGAGGAGGGGGAGGAAGAAGTGGATGAGGATGGGAAGCACGAGTAGTAAGAGGAGGAGGAGAACGAAGAAGCAGAAGAGGATAAGGAAAAGGAAGAAAATCCAGACACTAACAGTCAACGAGAAACACGTTATCGACAAGTCCACTTTTACCCATGGTAGATCCACGCAAGCCACACACTAACTAAGCGACACACACGTTCAATTCCTTTGATGTTAAAGAGTTCAACTGAAAACGAAATGTAAGTTTTTCACATAACTTAAATTTGTTCGGATTCAGCTATCTAACATTCTGAATTTAAACCGAGAGGAGTACCCTGACACTGACAATCGTCTCCATACTGA
>BOPN01001581.1:47500-50000 GCA_017312705.2 Penaeus japonicus
AGCTAACGCCTCTGTGGAAGTAAAGGGTAATTATTCTCACGGGAACATAATTACTGAAAACCCCGAAAGCAACTGGAATACCTTGAAGGGCCTCGACCTCACGCTCGGTCGTTCACTATTTTATATTTCAGTCTATTGTTTCTATGAGCACCTTTTGTGAGAGAGTGTGTGAATGCAAATGTGCGTTTGTATTTGTATATAGGCCTATTAATTCATGCCTGTATCTGCATATATTTATATTTATGTATGTCTATATATTTGTATGTGTCCATCAATGCGCGCGCGCACGCGCACACACACACACACACACACACACTGCACAGCCCACCTAGTTGTATGCGTGTGCCTGATGTGTACCTGTGTCAATCATCCAACAAGCGTCTCTGAAGACATCAGTCTCCAGAAGAGCCCCACCCGCCTGCCCTTCCCCCATCCAGGCATAGGATCCCAGGACAAGACCCGGGTTCCTTCGGTTCCTCGGGTTCGTCGGGTCCCTTGGGTTTCCTCCCCCGCCGCCGCAGCGCTCGGACGGCCTCGCCCGACGGCAGGGAGCGAGCGCTATCTCACGCGAGGTCGGAGGGTTGGGGAGGAAGGCGCAGAGGTCGGCCACACGAACCCTTTCTTTACCCTGACCTTTGACCCCGCGGCTCTGACCTTGCTTGTCGCCGGATGCAACACGTAAATGCAAGCAAACAATTCTCAGGGCGGGCTGTGAAGGAGAGGGAGGTGGGATAGGAGAAGGGGTAGAGGCTATAATAGTTGTTCTAATAATATAAATAGTATCAACAAAAATAATAATGATGATAAGGACGACATCAAAATAACAGTAATCATAATTACAATAACGAGAGTTCAAAAATATATATCAAAAGATGGTGGACAGAGAGAGAGAGAGAGATAAAGAGCTACATTCCGAGCAACAATACCTCAACATTTAGACCACACACACGCACATACACACACGAGTGCATCTGCACGTAGGACCCGCCCTCCCTCTCCCACGGGGCAGGAGCAAAAACACACTGGGGAGAGGGAGAGGGGGGGGCGAGGGAGGACAAGGCTTCGAGAGAGAGAGAGGGGGGGGCGGGGCACACGATCGCCCACTGGGTCCCACCCACCTGGGTCCGCCCACCCTTTGCCAAGTCAACACACACTCACGCTGGGAAACTGAGTTAGGCCTGACCCCCCCCCCCCCCCCGGGCGAGCTGACTGTCCCTTGCATCGGCGCTTGGGGAGAGTTCGCTTCATTTTCCACCTCTCACTTTTTTGTGCAAAGCGTTTTCTATCAGGCCTGAAAGCGAGCGAGACGGGGAGAAACGGTGGAAGGAGGAGGTAAGGATTGGAAACAGAGAGGAGGGAAGATATGAACAATGTGTGCGCAAAACAAAAAGAGAAAGATAGAGATCGTTAGTTATAAGAAATTCATCAAAAGATTTGTGGTCAAACTACCTGATATTAAATACTGCCTCTCGTGACTACAACAGACATAATTCCTCCATTTCCTTCTGGCCTCGTGCCCCTCAGGACAAATCAACCCTGACGATACAATTAAACAATGGAAAATAAACGACGAAAACAACGACAGAGACGAAGAAGAGAGAGGGAGAGAAGAAAGAAAAACAAGAAGAAAGGTAGACGGTCGAGCATCATTATAAATCCACAAAGGATTGGAGTGAATAATGAATGGCATAATGAGGCACAAGCAGTAACTGCCGGACCCCACGCTCACCCTCCCCCCATTGCCAACCCCCGCACCCCACCCCTCCTCGCCCTCTTTCACCCCATTCCCTCACTAGCCTCATTAAAAACATTAACAAAATCTTTTTACTTCACTCGAATATCAACCTGGAAGAAAGGTCGGTCATGCGTGAAGCGCTCAACAGGCTGGCCAGAATGCTTCCAAACTCACCGTATACGTAAACAGACACACGCACAACATGCAGTCATGCACACACGTAAAGTCTGAGGGAGAGAGCGAGAAAGGAGAAGAGGGAGACACACACACATACAGAGAGAGGCAAAAAAGAAAAAGAAATGATGATGGTAACGAAAAAAGAAGTCCAGACACAGCACAACAAGACGAGCTTTCCCCCTCCTCTTTCGCTTCAGCTGGGCAGTGTCACAGTCACTGGCGTGCGGTCGCTGCAACGGCGGCGGGAAACCCACGAGTCCGCTAAAGTCCGTCGGGTTCGCCCTCCTTGAAGGTGTCGATCCTGCTCGCCCATACTGCGCGCTCACAATATGCACCTACGCCTGTGCGTCCATATTTTACATACTTACTACCCGCACCCACACCCCTACGCCCACATTTTACACGTTTACAACTTGACCGTCCATCAAAGCATGTAAAGATGGCGTTCTTGCGTGCAGCCTCACAAACCGCCTTCCCTTTGCATCGACATCTGGGGTTGCTGCCCAAAATAAAAAAAAACTTTATCGTTTTTGCCCCTTTCTTGGGTTCCTTCATTTTTTTATATATATATATATCCACTTCATATGT
>BOPN01001581.1:55000-65000 GCA_017312705.2 Penaeus japonicus
GAATCTGAAACGGAACAGCGTTCGTGTCACCTTTAGCTCATTCTGTGACGGACACCTGCCATCAAAGCGAAACAAGAGGGAACGCACGTCTCGGCCCTCCTCTCGTGCTCCTCGCGACCCCACGCCGCAGCCTTCTTGTGATCAGTCACATTAATCACGGCTTGGCAGGTCCATTTGTCTGGAATTGACGCTCCTCTCTCAACTTCCTTGACGTTAGTAGCTCCTCTACATGACAACTTGGCTGTATGATTATGGAGAAGGGGGTGGAGAGAAAGGCCGAGTTTGGGAATTTGGATAATCTTCGTTCTCTTGTATCTCCCTTTATCTTCATACTTCCTTTCTTGAGTCAATATTCCCTGATTTCCTTCGCTAAAAGAAACCCTCGTCCTTCGCACTCGGAAGATGATCGAAGCGTCTTTTAAGACACCGCCCCGGGGCGCTGCCAAACCTGATGCAACGACCTTAATAGAAAAAAAGGTCTCACCAATCAACTTTTTTGCTGTTCATTTCACTTCCAATCAGGCAGGACTCGTTTCATGTTCCTATACCCATCCCCCTCCGTCTCCATCCTCACATACCCCGAAGTGTTTCTCTAACCATACCTTACTCACAGCCCTGCTTCTTTCTCCTAGTTGCAATGGAGATATGATATAGGTGCAGGAGACACCTGCAACACTACCAATGCTACACATTACCCTCCCGTCGCCCCCCCCCCTTCCCTGTGCCTCCACATTCCAATCTGGCTCATACCTGGGCTGGTCCACTCCCCCAAGCCTTCTCCTGCAAGAAAGCCGTGCAGCGTGCAAGGTGTAAGGCGGGCTTGGCAGGTGACTTATGGAGAGGGGAGACACGCAGCTCGACCGCTTTCCAGCACTCATTCACTCGGCGGGGAAAGGCTCAAAGGGCTTCCAGTGTGGTTAACGAACGCCTATTCTTAAGAGTCCTCAGCGAGATCCGTACAACTTCCACGCGAAGTTGTACGCACTAAGAAATAAAGAGAGAGAAAAGAGGAAGAAAGCCTCCTTCATTTCGTCCAAACAATACCCTAGTTCACTACATAAACGCCCCTCCCCCCACCAACACAAAGGCTCCCCATCAACAACCATCACAGAGCATAACAAAGAACAAGGTAAAAAAAAAGAAAACAATTACACCAACACTGAGCGACATTAGCGCAACAACTTCTAAAAAAAACCTTGATAACAGGTTAACTGCCACTATAAAATTCTCTCTATGGCCTCATTATGTGCGTGAGGGCCGCTGTTTACCGTGCATTAAGAATAATAACATCTACGCAAAATCCACAAAGGAAATCCCTCGCCTAGTAATCCTTTGGCAGCCCAGCCCGAGATCCTAGAATAATCGTCGACGAGTCAGACTACGCTAACTCCTAGTCCCGTGGCTCAGAGTCGCTTAGGCTGGAGATCCTTCGCCCAAAACCAACAGGGAAATAGTAATGATGTTTACGCTTAACCTCCGTCGAATCCGTGGGGCTCAGAAAAGAAGGAACGAAGGCAAGCACGGAAGAAAGAAGATAATTCGGCTGTATTCCATTGCTAGAAATTTCGGTGGAGTTACCTGGTGTTTGGACGATTCATTTCGATGTTTTGCATTCATATTACCCGCGTTCGCTGCGTCGTCGACAGCTTTAAGCTTTATTAATATTCAGGCGGACGACCAACTTACTTTTCGAATTACTGTTTTGAACTTATTTTTCTATTCTACGTGGCAGGAAAAACGCTTGAAAAAAATGCTTTTGCTACTGAATAAATCCAGTTTTAATAATCATATTAATACGTTCATAAACCACTATTCTTTTAAAAATATATTTCAGCAGGTAATTTCCCTGATATACTCCTGAGATATATATTGAACCGGAATAACCTCTTCACCTCCGACTTGTTTAAAAATGCAACAGAGAGACAACTCGCGTGAAGAAACAATTAACGGTGATGTATCGGCTCTGAGAGATTAGCGGTGAAGATAAAACCTCGAGTAAGGGGAAGGGAACAAAAAGCCAAGAGGAGAGAGAGAGAGCAAAATAATAAGACATAAACTGCAATGCCATATCAAATGACATCTAACACGGAAAGAGAAGGACACCAGGGCGAGATAACAAGGCAGAGCGCGGTTGGACTCGCGAGGAACAAGGCGCAAATTAACCTTAAGGGATAAATGCCGTCACGGGGGGCGGATTCCGGGGACGCCCACGTGACAAGACTCACAACCTCCGTCTCAGGCTGGTCACACACACACACACACACACACACACACACACACACACACACACACACACACACACACACACACACACACACACACACACACACACCCTCTCTCTCTCTCTCTCTCTCTCTCTCTCTCTCTCTCTCTCTCTCTCTCTCTCTCTCTCTCTCTCACACACACACACACACTCACTCTCTAACACCAATTCATGCACAGTTGCACAGACGGGTATATACATCCACACGCACACACAGACATGGACGCATAATAACACCTAAAAGTATGTAAATGTCTGTCTCCCTCCCTTACTACTGCCGCACATCTCTCTCTCTCTCTCTCTCTCTCTCTCTCTCTCTCTCTCTCTCTCTCTCTCTCTCTCTCTCATCTCCCTGCTTAAACACGCGAACGCCAGTGCACACACAGTTTTTGTTGCTGTTACATCTGTTTCAACAGAGTCCTGACCCAGAGCCGCCTATTGTTCCCGTCGCACGAACCGGATCTCCCTTCTTAATAACAAAGCAAATATCAAAGCAAAAGGATGCCAGCGATTATGATGGATATGAATCGCTCGTCCGCATCCGTAAACACGATTCATCAAAAGCTAATACCACGCGCGGAGTGGAAGTGCTGAAAGCGGTTCTCCGCGGAGCAGCGGCGCACCGTCAGCATTGGAACAGAGAGGCGAGCGCCGGCGGTAAATGGAGGTAATATATGCTTTTTATCGAGACGCAATCTATTCACGAAACGCAAACAGGAGCGTGTGATGGGCTTCATGTTCATCCGATTCCCGAAATCTGTCCCGATGGGCTTTGCCTTACGGCCGTGCCTCGCTCTTGGAGAATGGAAGATTATTGGGTCGTCGAGTGGTTTACCCCGTGTTGAACTCCTGGTGATCAGATAAATCGCAATTTGGAAAAAAAACGAGAAAAATAAAAATGTTACACATTCATTACTGCCACTTGCACGTAACTTTACGAAAGCACTGAAATGGTTAGGAACGCCGCTGCTGCCCGTGACTCATCTCACATCATGGCTTTATTCACTCGGCCCAAAAGTTTACTAGTGAATATTTAAAAAGATGGAGTTATATCAAAGGCCGAAGAGTTCTCCGTGGTCTGTTTCTGGTACTTTAAAGAATCTGAATACAAATGTAACTTTCTGTAAGATCCTGCATCTATCTTTTTAAATAGCACTGACACCTGTGGGACATTAAACGTCATTAAATAACAATATTTACAGGTCATCATTTCAGTCTAGAATCGACCGACCACAACAAAATGTCACTATCATTACACGGAACACAACTCAACTGCCATATCAGAACTAACAGCAGGTGAAGTACACAAACAAACAAGTTACCTCGAGTAGCCGAGATCACACTGCGGTATAAATAAACATGCAAGTAACAATTTAAGAGAGAGGAAGAGTGAGTGGGGGGAGAGAGGGAGAGGGAGAGGGAGAGGGAGAGGGAGAGAGAGAAAGAGAGAGGGAGAGAGAGAAAGCGAGAGAGAGAGAGAGAGAGAGAGAGAGAGAGAGAGAGAGAGAGAGAGAGAGAGAGAGAGAGAGAGAGAGAGAGAGAGAGAGAGAGAGAGAGAGAGAGAGAGAGAGAGAGAGAGAGAGAGAGAGAGAGAGAGAGAGAGAGAGAGAGAGAGAGAGAGAGAGAGAGAGAGATGGAACTGGAGAGAGAGAGAGAGAGGAGAGAGAGAGGGAGGGAGGGAGGGAGGGAGGGAGGGAGGGAGGGCGGGAGGGAGGGAGGGAGGGAGGGAGGGAGGGAGGGAGAGAGAGAGATATATAGAGAGAGACCCTAACCCTCACACCAGAGACGAACACCAAAGAGCACGTTCCAACACCGAGTCAACAACGAAAACAAACACCAGCAAGCAACACCTGGTAAACAAGGGTAAGGCAAGTGTCCAAGGCAGGAGTGACTGGCCACTTAGTTCTCATCCGTCACTTAGCGTCACTTATACCGAGCCTCTCTACCCGTCACAGCTCACCACCTGGGGAGTGTGAACCAGGCGTGAGGTCTTCTTTCTTTTCTATTTTCTTCCTTTTTCTACTTCGTCTTCTTTTCCTCCTCCTCGCTTTTCTTCTTCATCGTCCTCTTCTCTTCCTTTATTCTCCTTCTTTTTATTCGTCCTCTCTTTCTTCTCCTTCTCCTTCTTCTTCTTCTTCTTCTTTTTCTTCTTCTCCTGCCCCTCTTCCTCCTCATCCTTCATCTTTTTTTTTCTTCTCCTCCTCCTCCTCCATTTTCCTCTTCTTCTTTTTTTCTTTTTTTTTGTATCTCCTTCGACGCTCCTTTCGTATGAGCAAGCGTCGATTATTGATCAGATATGCTTCTATCTGCTGGGTGTTTCGAGACAGGTAATAAGACCAAGGAACGGTAATATCAAATACGTTGTGAATCAGAACAGTTTGCGGTGTGAGATTGGGTGCAGAGGGGAGTAGAGGGAGAAGGGAGGAATATGGAGGGAGGAGGGAAGAGAGAGGAGGGAGGTGGGAGGGACGTGAGTGTAGGAGGGGAAGGGGGAGCGGGTGGGGGTGAGGGGGCTGTCGGTTGGAGCTAAGTCGTGGCGTTTGTTCTGTTGGTCTGATGAATGCGTCTGTCACATCATCTTTGCATACCGATAAGTCTGTTACAAAATACGTTTTTTTCAACTTCATCAGTGTCGTCTTCTGTGTACGTTCAAGTTGGCCAATTTACACATGTATTATTAATATATATCATTATTACTATCATCATCCATAATTTAATCATTATCCTTACTACAATCTTTATTGGTGTCATCATAATAATTATTCCTTGAAACAATAACTGACGTCGCCACCATTACCACTAAAACGGTCGACTAAATTTCAATTCCCACTTTCCCTCCAGAGCGACTCCTCTTTTTTCCGCATCGCCAGACACCTCCATGTTTATCTGGCTGTCTAACACCATTTCGTTGCCTGTATGACTGTGTATCTTAATCAGGACCTTAATCAACCCATTTAGTCTCAACGAGCTTCTGTCTATTCATTGGACTCATGTGTGCTTCTCTGTCAACTACGATAGGTTGGGTATATTTATCTTTCTATTTTCGGTGATTATGTATCCCTCTTCTTGCTCCCCTAGTTCGATCACGCTCTCGCTCTCGCTCTCGCTCTTGCTCTCGCTCTCTCTCTCTATATATATATATCTTTCTCTCTCTCTTTCTCTTTCTCTCTCTCAATTAACCCTTTTCTCTGTTTTTTTTTTCTCTTTTCATTCATCCGGAAAGTAGTAGGTACCAGCAGCACGGTCTGCACGTGTCAGCGTCTTGGCAGCTGGAGCTCCGAGACGCTGGCTGTCAGGACCTTCGCCTTCCCTTGGTGCGATGTATCCAATTCCCCGCCTGTGAGTGTGTACGTCTCGTCTCGTTCGGTGTTTAAACGTCCACTTTGTATCTGCCTTGTTTAAAGGCCGACTCGATGCTCTGCCAAGATGGACTTCCCTTGTCTAATTTCTTCCTCGCTTGTCTTCTCAGCACACACGACGCTTCGAGCTTCGGCTGTTGTCTGACGCGTGGGTGACCTGGCCATTCGCGGGCCTCGTCTGCGCCTCTTATCTCCTGCTTATAAATTCTTACCTGATGTCTCGCATGCCATGGGCGCAGAAGCGAAATGTCCTCCCGGGCAATCAGCGCTACTTCACTGGACTGAAATTCGTGTTTAAATGACTTTCCTTTCCTTCTTTTCTTCTTGTTTTCTTATCAGTAGCGGTTTTTCTTTCTTTATGATTGTCGTTACGGTCTTCTTATCTGATGTTTCTTAACAATCATTTTTGGTTTGCGTGTGAGGAAAGTTTGTGAAGTCTGAGCCTTGGTTGTTTCCTGCTCAGTTTCTGACCACCTATCAGCGATGACCTGTCGTAGCGACCTGCTTCATCCCATCATCACAACCTACTCTATGGCCTGGCCCTTTCTTGCGGCTTCCAGAACGATCTGCCTCGACGACCTGCTCTGAGGATTTGCCCTGTAGAAGCTTTCCTTTTACCAATTGAGTCTTCCATATGATCTCGGCTTAGGGAGGGCATTGCCTCTGCTCTTAAAAAAGTTTACATATCAGCATCTGTTATCAGTTAGCAAGAAGGGAAAAATACTGACAACGAATGAAAACAAATGATAAAAGAAATATTATCGGTTATAAAGATGAAGAAAAACAGGAAGAAAAACGTCGGAAAATAATGAAGTAAGATGCGAGAAGGATAAAACGAAATCACTAGCGAAAAGACAGAGGAAAATATATGATTAATTTATCAAAAACTGACTCAAACAAACCATTTATTTGGAACGAAAAGAAAGCAATGGATATCTTAAAAAAAAAAAAACGCCCTTTACGACCCCACATGGGCGTGCCTTCATGAACACAAGGCCACTCTGCTCGTTCCCTTCGCGAACAATGTGATTTCTCGGTATGTGAACTAAGCACTTCGATTAACGAGACGATCTCCTCCGATCAATTATTCGGCGGCGCTGACCCCATCCCAGAGGTGCTCCGAACGGACGAGAACCCAAGAACCCTATCAAGGCAGGTTCTAACTACCTGGCCGTCAGTACCTGCGCTGCATACTGACTGTCATTTAGCTAGTCGTTCCCCAGCTGTTTGCCACGTACTGTACCGACGGGGTGGCGGCCATTCCCATAGTGTTCTCGTCTGTCCTGTACGCATCGGCACCGCCTCTGCTTCATCGCTGAATCCTATATCTTGTACGTAGTTTATATCATACAAGAGTGTATACTATCTCCATGTATTTTAGTAAGTTTTAGAGTACTTAGAATCTGATATGACGCGTAACAATATAAGAAAATGTTTAACGTGTTTAAGACTGCAAAAAAGGTAGTCAATGTTACCTTAATGCGTGCTGACGTTGGTCCTGATAAAGGCCGGAAAAAGTTCTCAAAATGTTTCAAGATTTGACCGTCATGACGTCTCGAGTCTAATAGGAACTTTAATGGACCGTCTAAAATCGGAGAACCATGAAGCGAAAATTTTCCAAAAATTCTTAATGCACTCAAGACGTTGCAGGATTATTTTTCGCTTCTTGTATAAACTTTCATTAATAATGCTAATAAAAAACCGGAAACCAAATGAGCAGAAACATTATATATACTTAGTTGATGGCCATTAAATTACCATAAACATTATCATATACAAAGAAGCAAACAAGTCATTTGTGCGCTAAAAGTCGTCCTCAGCGCCACAAACTCCACAGTTTTTGCCTCTTGTGAGTCCAAGATTACAAATATTCTCCCGGTTAATGATATGCAGCAGAACATTAAAGTTAACCCAGCGATGCTCCCATTGCAAGCACGTAGCGGGCGCTCTCACGGCGAGGAAAGGAGAAGAAAAAGAGGAAAAAAGAAGAAGAAAAAGACCAAAAGGAAAACATTAATAGCGCTGCCAAGCCGGCGGTAAGAGCAGCACATGATAAACCTTCCCGACTGTCGGTTATTTACTGCTGCAATTTGAATGTCAGAATGTTGCATAATTAACCACATGCCACGCGGGGAGAACTTCCAGCATAATGTAGGAGAAAAAGAAAGCGGTTCTGAAGGCGGCGAGACCAGGACCCCCCAGCGCGCGACAAAGCACCGGCGGGACATCGTTGACAGCGACGACCCGCTCCCTCCTGCCGGTCACCGCCGCCCATTTGTCTGCTCTCCGGCCCTCTGACTCTCGCGCCCTCCTCTCTCTCGCTCTCGCTCTCTCGCTCGCTCTCTCACACTCTCCCTTGTGGGTTTTTCAATCACTCTGTTTGCACAGACATTTAATGCAGTCTCTATAGTTTTTGCGAAGACGACGATAAAGCCGAAGAAAAATATGAAAAGAAGGGACGCTGCGACTGAAAAGAGAAGAAAAAGGAAATAAAATGGAGAGCATAAAAACAGCACCTTTCCGGAGGTGAAAAAACGGCACCCAGGGGGAGTGCCATCCGTCGCTGCCAGGTGGGCCCGGAGCCACACAACAAAGGCGGCATTTGTATTCACGCAGCCGCTACTTGCCTTCCTCGCCGCGCGCTCCCCCCGACGGGCGTGCGAAAGGAGACCGAAAGGGCGTATATGGAGTGGTAGGTCTGCTCCGAAGCCGCCCACCCACATCGCGCGCCCACGCTACTTCGCGTAACCCGCCATTTTTTTGTATCAATGACGTCATGGAATTTTCTGGATCCTCCATCAGCTGCTGGCGCCACTTGCTCTCCCTCTTTGCAATTCCAAGTGCAGTGTATGTTATGCATATGAACACATATTCTACACTGTACCTAGAGGCGGAATTTAATAGGGGAGGCGAGTAAATACAGTGCCAGTGAAACTAAACAGTGGGAGAGGAAAAAATGTTGATAGGAGAGTTGAAAACCAGTTACTGGAAGAACAGAAGCTGATATAATAATAATCATAATGATAATGATAGTAACAATAGTGAAAATAATGAAACTTATAACAATAACAATAATGAGAATAATATTACTAATAATAAAGATATATCTATATCTATACGGAATACTATTAACAGCATTACCATACTTGTAAAGCCCGAGAAGAACGGAGAGAGTAACAAAATAGAAGATAAAGTAATTAAAATCAAATTGAAACAAAGGAAACAAAATAGGAGAAAAATATAAGAAGAAATGTGGGAAAGAAATAGAAGAAAAAGATGAGGAAAAATAGAAACAAAGAATAAATAACTTTGCACATAAAAACATCAATAAGCATCGCTGTAAAGACTATGACAACGACTCATCTGCTTTCCCACGGGTACATATTCGCAACAATTCCTTTAACAACTTTGAATTTCGTTTTAGTGGACTTTGTCGCATGTTGAAAATCACTTCATTTTCCCTCTCTCCTATTTCCCTCAAGCTTAAATACCTAAGAATCAAAAGAAAAAATAATTCCCTTGTTCCATCTCAATCCTGTCGAAACTTTACTTTTATCATTCATAAAAAAATACGACATTTATTTTCTCTGGGACTGAAATTCACTCCATCTCTCGTTATTCGTTCCGATCTCCTGCCTCATCTCTCCTGCATTTTTTTTTATATATATAAATGTTCTCTTTCGTTATTCTGAATCTAGTATAATTTATATTTGTTCTGGCCCTTGTTCACATTTCCTATTTGAATTTCTGGTGCTTCTCACCATTCATTCTCGTCTCCTCTTTCCTTCTTCCTCTTCAGTACCTCTGTGATTCATTTCCATTCGTACTTCTGCTGTGATTTGTCTCCTTTCTGTGATTCATTCTTATCATTACTTCTACGACTCATTTCCATTCAAACTTCTGTCATTCATTTTCATTCACACTTCTATTATTTATTTTCACCCTTCCTTCTTCTCTTATCTTTCCCACACCTTCTTCCAACCGTATTTATTCTTCGCGTCGCTCTCCTCCCCATTCGTGTGCCACAGCGAGACAGTGAGAGGCTCCCACTCGAAGCCCCAATACAAGTGATGTCTCCCTCTGTCACTCGTGCATCTCCTTCGCTCTTTTTTATTCATTAGCGTGTGTCTCCGTATCCCCCTCCCCCCCTCTCTCTCTTCCGCTCTCTCTCTCTCTCTTTCCTGCTCTCGCTCTCTCTCTCTCTCTCTCTCTCTCTCTCTCTCTCTCTCTCTCTCTCTCTCTCTCTCTCTCTCTCCCTTTTGATAAAAAAAAACGTACGCACTACCATGTTGAAATGTATGGATATAAATAAATGAATAAATGTATAAATCAGAATCACATAAGTACCTCTAATTATGCATGGATATACAGCAATAAT
>BOPN01001581.1:80000-82500 GCA_017312705.2 Penaeus japonicus
TTGAGTGAGTACGTGCTTGCAAGTGCAAATCATGGGAGAGATGGAGGCTGTATACATACTCATTATAACGCAAATGATACATTATACATACACATTATGACGCAAATAATACCATATACATAGTCAATATGAAGCATACGATTCAAATATAAAACTCTTCTTACGAAACACAAAGACTGTCAAGGTACAACTCAGCTCAAACTCAACCATCATTTTTCCCTCTACATGTAAACGACTACACATCAAACATTTGTTTAAATCTCCATATGCAAACGAAATTAATGTCAAATCTTTTTACAAGTCCTAGATGAACCTGAGAAAAGAAAGCTCTCCGTTCTCATTTTGTACCAATAAAGCAAAGAAACCGAGACATCACTAAGAAAATCACTACAAACGAAAAATTTCACAGAAAGAGAGACTCTTAGATATATAATAAGACGGATAGACATAGAAAAAGAGAGAACGATATAGTATTTGTCTATCTACAGATAGAGAGGGAGGGGGGGGGGAAGATGGAGATAGATGGATAGATTGAGAGTTTTAGAGAGTGAGGGATAGTTTGAGAGAGTGAGAGTGAGTGAGAGAGAGAGAGAGAGAGAGAGAGAGAGAGAGAGAGAGAGAGAGAGAGAGAGAAAGAGAGAAAGAGAGAGAGAAAAAGAAAGAGAGAGAGAGAAAAATAGAAAGAGAGAGAAATAGAGAGAGAGATATATAAAGAGAGAGAGAGAGAGAGAGAGAAAGAAAGAGAGAGAGATAGAGAGAGAGAGAGAAAGAGAGAGAGAGAAAAAGAGAGAGAGACAGAGACAGAGAGAATAAGAGAGAGGTTGAAAGAGAGAGAGAGAAAGAGAGGAGGGGGGCGGATGAAGAGATCGATAGATAGATAGACAGATAGATAGATAGATAAATAAATAGATAGATAGATATATAGAGAGTTAGTAAAAGAGATTCAGAGAAAAAGAGAGAGAGAGAGAGCGAGAGGGAGAGATTCTTTTTTTGACATTTGTGAAGAGAAAAAGAGTGAGAGAGAGAGAATGCAAACCATTTTACATGTCCCTACCCCTCCCCCTCCCTCCCCCCCTTCCTTAACCTCTCGCGCTCTGACACCACTACTCCAGCATCTCAGAAATGATAACAAGACGTCTTTTTCGTCTCCGGGGGGGTGGTGAAGGAGGGGGGGGGGGAGGAGAAGGATGGGGGTGAGGGGGATAGAGGAGGATGAGAAGAGGATGGAAAGGAGGTGGAAGATAAGGGGGGGGAGGAGGAGGAAGAGGAAGAGATGGAGGAGGAGGGATAGGAAGAGGGGGAGGAGGAGGACGAGGAGGATGAGATGGAGGAGGAGGGAGAGGAAGAGATGGAAGAGGAAAGGGAGGAAGAGAAGGAAGAGGAGATGGAGGAATAGAAGGAAAAGGAGGAAGAAATGGAGGAGGAAGATAATAAGGTGGAGGAATAGGAGGAGATGAAAGAGATGTAGGAAGAGTAGAAGGAGAGGAGGAGGAGGAGGAAGAGAAGAAGGAAGAGATGATGGAAGAGATGGTGGAGGAAGAGGAGAGGGAAAAGGAGGAAGAGAGAAAAGAGCTGGAGGAAGAGGAGGTGGAAAATCAATGAGAAAGAAGAGAAAGCGAAAGAGGAGTAGAACGAAGGGGAAGATAATGAATATGATAATAATAATAGTAATAATGATAATAATGCTAATGATGATGATAATGATAATAGAAATGATAATAGAGATATTGATGATAACAATGATAATAATGATAATGATGATAATGATAATAATGGTAATGCTATTCATAAAAATGATAACGCTAATAATAACAATAATAATGATAATGCGAACAATGATGATGATAACCTAATATATATATATATATATATATATATATATATATATATATATATATATATATATATATATATATATATAATAATGATAACAACAATAATAATAATAATAAGGAAATTAACATTCGTAATGGTGACGATGATCACTATACTGATGTTATTACTGATGCTGCTGCTAGCAACAATAAGAATAACAATGATGGTAATGAGAATGATGATAGTTTTATTATTAGTAGTAGTAATGGTAATAATGATAATTAAATGATGATAATGAGAGTAGTAACAATGATGATAATGATAATGATAACAGTAATTATGTTAATAAAGATAACAACAGTAATGATAATGATAATAACAATAATGATAATGATAATGATAATAACAATAATGATAATAACAATAATGATAATGATAATGATAATAACAATAATGATTTTAATTATGATAATGATAATGATGATAATGATAATGATAATAATGATAGTGTTAATAATGATATCGATAATAACAGAAATATGATAAAAATGATAAAGCTAATGATAACAATGATAGTGATAATAGCAATAACAACAAAAATAGCAAATACACCAAAAACAATGATAAAAACAACGATAACAACAACAGCACCTACCATCACTATAACCACAAAGAAATAAACAAA